>LNAC01000121.1:3336158-3376856 GCA_002007465.1 Ailurus styani
CACCCCGCGCGCCAAGGCCCGCGGTCCGCCGGGCTGGGAGGAGAGCCGCCCCGTCCGTCCGTCCGTCCGTCCGCCCGTCCGCCGGGAGAGTGAGGCCAGAATACGCCCCAGACGTGTCTAAATCAAGGCTCGGGGCGGTACCGACGGGCTGAATGACAAATGGCAGATGCCGTGGGCTTTGCCGCCCTCGGCAGCCGCGAGGATGGCTGCGCCGAGGAGGCCGCGCACAGGCGGAGCCCGGGAGCCGGAACGGCGCGTCCGCGAGGAGGGCGCTGGGGCCCCTGGCGGGGGCGTCACGTGGCAGGAGGAGGCCCCGCTGGGGAGCCAGGGGGTCGGCGGCCTGGGCGGAGGAAGAGGACAGGCGCCCAGACGCCTGGCCGATTGAGTCATCCGTGTGGGCTCAGCCAAGGTCGCCCAGGTGCGGGGCTGGCGCAGGTAGCCCCGAACCAGCCCGAAGCCCCGTACGGTATCGAAGGCTGTTCACTGGAGTCACCACCAGGATGAGCCGCCCTGAGCCAAATCATAAACGAGAAACACGACAGATGCTGGGAGAACGCTGCAACGAGCCCAGTTCGCTTACCTCCTGTTCGTGCAGCGCTGAAATAATGGCAGCCTAACTGTGACCACTCGTTGGGAGCCAGGCACGGTTCTAAGCACTTGGCAGGTAAATAAACGGAGTCCTCGAGACAGCCCTGGGAGGAATCCTACCTCTCGTCTTTCAGATGAAGCTACTAAGGCACAGAAAGATGGGACGGAAATAATCTTATAGTTAGGGAATCGTGCTCTCTGTGCTCTAAGTAATGTAAAATTTTTCCACGTTATTTGAATTTAAGAAAAAGACACTGAAGTGGATCTCCAGCGGTTGCTTTTTCCCTACAAGATATACATTCCTAAAAGAGGCCTATAAACGTTAAGTAAAATGAAAGGCATGAAGGATTCACATCTTTCGGAGAGTCTCACAGCTCCGAAATACGAGGTTAATAGCATCTTGCAATTCCACCCACCTTCATCGCAATCTTCCAATTTCCACTGCTTATATTCCTCTGGCTTACTAGCACTTAGAACTTTTACAAGTGCTCTCCCACCTTGTTCTCCCAGATGTTCAGTCTTAATTCTGTATTTAAATGAATTCGGTATTCATCATAACTTACTCATTCCTAAATTCTTTATTTTTATTTAATGGCCTGTTCTCTTTTTCAAGTAGTTTTCCTAAGGAGGGTTCAGCAAGCACCTTAATGTCTCATCTGCTTTTTAGCTCTACCCAAATAAAAGCTCAACAGGGTAAATATTTTGGATTCACACCTTTCTTCAAAACCTAACAGAACAGGGCGCCTGGGTGGCTCAGTGGGTTAAAGCCTCTGCTTTCAGCTCAGGTCATGATCTCAGGGTCCTGGGATCGAGGCCCGCATCGGGCTCCCTGCTCAGCGGGGAGCCTGCTTCCCCCCCTCTCTCTGCCTGCCTCTCTGCCTCCTGTGATCTCTCTCCCTCTGTCAAATAATTAAAAAAAAAAAAAAAAAAACCTAACAGAACAAAAAAGCAATCACTTTCATTGATCTTTGACATCAGATTTTTGTGGAGAGATCTGAACCCTGTGTGATTTTTCCCTGGGAGGGGATTTGACTTTTCTACTGGATGCCTGAAGAATTTTTTTATCATTAAAACTCTTTAGAGCCTTATCTGGACTGTGCCTCTGTCAATTATTTGATGTCAGTTCCCCCCTCCCACCTGCCCGGTATATAGTATGATCTTTCAGTTTATGGATTCCATTCTCCTTTCCTAAGCATGGAATCCCATTCATAGTATACTTCTGAGTAAGTTTATCTTTTATCGATTGGGTTTTTGACTTCAGAGTCACCAGTTTCCTTATACTTGATTTCTGTCCTTCCACATCCGTCTTCTTGAGATCAGTACTCACTCAGATTCTCTCAAAATATTCAATTCATTTTTCTAGTTTACTTGCTTTTAAAATCATGTTGTTTTGAACCTCAATTTTCTTAGCTATGCAATTTCCCTTTTCATCACATTCTCGTCTTATATTGTCCTTGAGCTGTTCTGAGTAATCCGTATTCTTTGTTTTTTCTTTTTGCTGTAGCATGAAACAAGGAATACAAATTTCTGTTCACTGGTTGTTTACTTCCAGCATTGTTTTTTTTTGTTTGTTTTTGTTTTTGTTTTTTGTCTGTCTTCTACATGCCGTTTTCCTTACTTCCCGCACCCATGTTATATAGCATGTTTGCATAACAGCTGTGTCATATCTTTTACCTTGTTTATCCTTAGAAGTTAATAGCAGACCTTATATTTGCACTCATATGCTGCTAGTGAATTCCTGGTACACTTTGCTCTTCACCTGAGATGTGTGCATCCTCCCTATCCTCAGCTGCAGTTTCAGGGCTGAGTGCTGAGGCTATCTACTTTTTCTATGACCTGAGGGTTTTAGGATGAGGGGAGGGGTGACGGGGGACTGTGGAACTCAGCTTGAAACAGAGTTTAGAGCTTGCTGGGGGAAGTCAGCCATCACTTCTGAAATTCCTTTAAATCCTCAGCAGCCCTCCTACAAGTCACCCAAGGAGTATCTCATGAACTTCAGTTCATTTGCCTGGTTTAACATAGTACCCCAGAAGGTGGCAAACTTTCCTGCATCTGGCAATATCCAAGTATATATCCAATATCCAAGTGGTATATAAAGATTCCTTGATATTTTATGGGGATGTCTGATTTCTTTCCTAATTGGAGGACATTTGTGAAAATTCTCAAAATTTGATCTGACCATCTTTTTTCCTTAGTACTTCTCACAGCAGGGGGGCGGGTAAGAAGGTTGTAAACACACAACAAATTAACAGAATCTCTGGCATCTTTGCTTTGCCATCCCTTCTCACAGTTTAATTATAAGGTTCCACTGTACTACTCTCTTTTTTTGGTGGGGTAGCAGGTGAGTTGCTTTACTTTCTTTGTGTGGCTTAGGGTTTTAATTTAGATTTTTTTAGTGTTTCTTTGTGCCATATTTATCCATAAGTCAGTTAGAGTGTCTCTCTCATTGGTAATGAATTATATGAAAGTCCTTTTTTTATCTTTAAATCATTCCCACAAGGGCGCCTGGGTGGCTCAGTTGGTTAAGCGACTGCCTTTGGCTCAGGTCATGATCCTGGAGTCCTGGGATCGAGTCCCGCATCGGGCTCCCTGTTCCCTGGAGAGTTTGCTTCTCCCTCTGACCTTCTCCCCTCTCATGCTCTCTCTCTCTCTCTCTCTCTCTCTCTCTCTCTCTCTCAAATAAATAAAATCTTAAAAAAACAAATCATTCCCACAAAGTTCTTTGAAGATCTACATGTTGACTTGGTAACTGTAATACCCTCCTGTTCCCTAAACTTTCCATCAATGACACATGCCTTTGCATTACCATGTGCGCCCAGCAAAAGTTCTAGGGCAGAGACCGAAAACTCAAATCTCTATGAAGTTTAAAACAATGAAGAACAGAACTGTAGGAGAGTGAAAAGAACACTCTTCGTGTAAGGGGCAGATGCTGTACAGCTCAGGTCAATCACTGCCCTGTTAGAATTCAGGGCACTGTTGCCAAAGCAGTACAATTCAGACAAGCATGATATTTAGTGTTATAATATAAAATTTCTCAATTTTGGAAACAGTACAAAGGCCAAATGAAGTATGTCTCGGCGCACCTGAATGGCTCAGTCGGTTAAACGTCTGCCTTCAGCTCAGGTCATGATCCTGGAGTCCTGGGATCAAGCCCTGAATCGGCCTCCCTGCTGAGCAAGGGAGCCTGCTTCTCCCTCTCCTCTGCCTGGCCTCCCCCTGCTTGTGCTCTCTGTCAAATAAATAAATAAAATCTTAAAAAAAAAGAAAAGAAAGAAAAGTACTTTTCCAAGGCCAAACTGGACCCAAGGGTTATAAGTGTGGTCCCAGTTACAGAGAACCACCCAGCTAAATTCCATGATCTGTGTTTTATTCTTCTAAGCATTTTGAGATACAGGTTTATTCTACAGACTCTTCAATGACTTCTTAAAATGTCTTTAGCAAACATAAAGCAAGAAGATTCATGCTGACATATTTACAATTTGATACAACATGTCAGGACCCAGCACTTTCAGGAACAGATGTTACTAAGGGTAACAGTTATGATGGGGCTAAAATCAATACCATGTGAGCAGAGTGTTTATATAGATTATGACAACATTAACAAAATAGCAAGAAAGAAAATATTTTCAATTGACGCAGAAAAGGCATTTGACAAAATCCAACACCCATTCCTGAAAGAAAGAAAAAAAAAACAGGAAAGAAAAGAAACTTCCTCAGCCTGATAAGGGACATACTTGTTTCCTATAGCTGCTGCAATAAATTACCACAAGTTTGTGGCTCAAACAAGGAATGTATTCTCACAGTCCTGGAGGCCCGAAGTCCAAAATCAAGGTGTCAGCGGGGCTTCACTCCCTCTAGTGGCTCTAGAGGAGAATCCTTCCTTGCCTCTTCCAGCCTTTGGAGACTGTTGGCATTCCCTGGTTTCCTTGGCTTCCTTGGCTTCTGGCCACATCATTCCAACTTCTGCCTCTGTTGTCCCATTGCCCTCTCCTGTGTGTGTGGTGTATTTCATCTTCTGTGTGTCTGTCTTACCGGATACTTGCCATTGGATTTAGGATCACCTGAATTACGTGGGATGATCTCATCATAACATTCTTAATTTAATTACACTACAACCACCCCCCCTTTTTGTTTTCTAAATGAAGCAACATTCTCGGTTTGGGGGATTAGGACATGGGCATATCTTTTGGCGGTGGGGGGGGCACCTTTCAACCATCTATAATGGGCAAAATCCCAGTCAGCTTTGCTGTGGAAATTCACAAACTGAATCTAAACTTCATATGGAAATGCAAAGAATCTAGAATAGCAAAAAGGGAAAAGAGGAACAAAGTTGGAAGAATTACACTACCTGATTTGAAGGCCTATAAGGCTACACAATAATCAAATCAGAATGCTACTGGCATGAACAGTATATGGAGTCCAGAAATAGACCCATACATATCTATTGACTTTGGACAAAGGTACAACATAACTTCAGTGGAAAAAGATAAATGATGTGAGAACTGGTTATCTGTATGGAGAAAACCCTTACACTTACACTTCACATCATATACAAAAATCAAATCAGAGCATAGATCTAAATAAAAAACAAGAACTATAAAACTTTAGAACTGTGCTGTCCAATAAAGTAGCCACTAGTCATGCTATTGAGCACTTAAACTGTGACTAGTCCAAACTGAAATGTGCTATAAGCATAAACTACAGCCTAGCTTTTGAAGACTTAGGATAAAAACAGGATGTAAAATATCTCAGTATTTTTATATTGATTACCTGCTGAAGTAATATTTTGGATATATTGGTTTAAATAGAACATATGTTTGAAATTAACTTCAACTATTTTTTTTTTTTACTTTTTTAATGCGGCTACATAAAACTTAAAGTTATATATGTGGCTCACANTTGGTTTAAATAGAACATATGTTTGAAATTAACTTCAACTATTTTTTTTTTTTTTACTTTTTTAATGCGGCTACATAAAACTTAAAGTTATATATGTGGCTCACATAATAGTTTTGTTGACGGCACTGTTCTGGAAGAAAACCAGGGAATGGCAAAGACTGCTTGGGTAGGACACAAAAAACAACAACCACGGAGGAATAAACTCAACTGGATTTTACCAAGAATAAAATCTTCTGTTCTTCTAAAGAAACCATTAAGGAATTGAAAAGCCAAGGCACATACTGGGAGGCAAATATTCATAATACATATATCTGATATAGAACTCTAATCAGAGTATTTAAAGAATGCATACAACTCAATAATACAATAAACAATGCCATTAAAATGAGCAAAGACTTGAAAAGATACTTCACCAAAGAAGATACTTGAATTGGGCCAATAACTACATGAATAACTCTTGATGTCATTTTCCTAATGGCTAGTGCAAATTAAAATCACAATAAAATACCATTACATACCTGCTGGAATGGCTAAAATTTAAAAGACTGACAATATCTGGGCGCCTGGGTGGCTCAGTGGGTTAAAGCCTCTGCCTTCAGCTCAGGTCATGATCTCAGGGTCCTGGGATCAAGGCCTGAATCGGGCTCCCTGCTCAGTGCAGAGCCTGCTTCCTCCTCTCTCTCTGTCTGCCTCTCTGCCTACTGTGATCTCTCTTTCTCTCTGTCAAATAAATAAATAAAATCTTTTAAAAAGAAGTTTCTGATAACAGCAAACATATACTATATACCCAGCGATCTCACTCTTAGGTATTTATCACAGAGAGATAATAAATTATCCACACAAAGACTTACACACAAAGATTCATATTAGCCCCAATCTGGAAACAAACAAATTGTAAGAAAAAGAGCAAACTGATGATCATCTCACAGATGAATCTATAAACATTACGCTGCATAAAAGAAGCCATACATAAAAGAAGACCTGCTCTATGATTCCATGTACAGGAAACTTAGGGAGGAAAAAAACGAATCTAGAGTAACAAAAAGCGGATCAGTGGTTTCCTGGGGTGGATGGAAATGGGGCACGAGGGAGCTCTGTAGGGTAATAAAGATGTTCCATATCCTGATCAGTGAGATGATTACATGGATATATTTGTCGTACTTCACCGAATACTACACTTCTAATAAGTATGTTTTGTTATATGTAAATTAAATCTCAATGAAGTTCATTAAAAATTTTCTATTCTTACTTGCATGGAGTGGGGAGAAAGAAATTACGAGACTGTTTTTATCTTCATCCACTGCAGTTTGAATTCGTATTTACCTTCTGCTTTTTTGTTAACGCTTTCGTCAGCGCTTCCTTGTACATCATCAGTTCATTTTCTCACCTGTGAGGGTTTAAGTGGCAGAGACAAAACTCCAATCCACGTCTTCCCTCAGACTCCTAATCCAGTGTTCTTCCACGACACAAGCAGCCAAAGGAAGCAATCACATTATACAGTTTACATTCTGCTTAACAGACTTAAACCATACAACTTGAAAAAAAGCCTTCCAGTGAATTCAACTCAACAAATATTCAATAAGTGTTTAGATTTCATTTTCTCTAACCAAAATAAAAGTAACACCTTAAAACCTAAATAAACATTTAGTTCTTTTGAGGCCCATGGCTTCTGGCCAAACTACATCTTTCATTGGCCCTATGCTGGCCTTCCCTCAATCTCAAAGTGCCCTCCTACCCCGGTCCCCCCCCTTTTTTTTTAAGAGAGAGAAAGAATACATGCAGTGGTGGAGTGGGGGAGAGGGAGCAAGAGAAGGAGAGAGAAAACCATTAAGCAGGCTCCACGCTCAGAGCAGAGCCCCATGCAGGGCCTCCATCCCACAGCCCTGAGATCGTGACCTGAGCAGAAATCAAGAGTTGGATATTCAGCCAACCACGCCGTTCAGGAGCCCCAAAGTCCCTCCTTTTTTAGAGACTACAATCCTTGGCTCACAAGGCTCTCCCCCCTTCCTTACATTTGTCCCTATTTGCAATGACTTCTCTCTCCAGGTATCACTTCCTCAAATAGGCCTCCCATGAGAACATTATTTTTCCCAAAGGAAAACTGACTAAGGTCCACTTCTATCTTCAACTGCCTGACATTGGGTGAATATAGTAAACTCACAAGGCAATATTTGAGTATATGTAGTTCCTCTGCTGACATTTTTTCACACTATGTGGTAAAGTTTTCCAGTCACATGCATTTTGGAAAGTGCAACAAAATAATCACATTGCTTTGCCGTATATCAAGGATCAAGAGAAAAGAGAACATGGCTGCTTGTGGCTTCCAAAGAAGTAAGTAAGGATGGTCTATCGATTTAAGCAGCTATTTTTTCCTACTTTTATAATAAAATATATGGACGTAATTCAAATTATATGAAGTGTGGAGAAGAATTTCCAATATTTAAGTAGGAAAATTCAGTGTCTAGTGTCTAGCTTGAAATGAAAATAGCACAATTAAAGATGGGGGGGTGGAAACACTCACCTTTTATTAATAAATAACCCAAACCAGTTAGAAGTGATTTAAAATATAATCAATGGCATTGATTTTCATTCCTGTTTCATGTGACATGAAAAAACCAACTTGACAATGACCAAATGCTGTCCTTTGGAGTGAAAAAAAATAACAGTAGTATACAAATGCCAAATATTGATATCTATTTTTTCTCCGACTATAATTAAAATTTTATCAGAAAATCTGACAGCAATAGGCAAGAAGGTACAAGAAAGAGGGAAGGTGGTAGAGGCTTTTCATAATTTAGGAGTACCAGCCACTCATTTTAAAGTACAAGCATATGGCAGGCTGACTATACTTGTTTATATTCTCCCTCCCAGAGCTCTGCCAAAACAAGGACAGCAGAGAGAGACAGGAGCCACAGCTGAGAGGGTTCAATAGATTTTAAAAGACAAAAAGCAAATGCTGGAGTGGTAACTGACTTAAAAGCAGAGAAGTACCCCCTGAGAGGCTGGACGCTCAGCGGTACCAGAGAGCGAGAAGTGGAGTGTGGGGCTGTCAGCCAAGTGTCGGTTGAAAGCCTTTATTTTGCATACAGGGCAATTAGGTGACCAGGTGCCTTCTTATACCTTGGGTAGTCTGGCAACCCCACTTCCCCCACCCCAGAGGAAACCAGAGTTGTTTTCTGGGTAAACTGAACTGAGAAAGATGTAGAGATCCATAACGTAAGAGGATTAAAACAGAAGAAATACTGATTATCTGAAAACTGAACTGAGCACCCTACATCATTTGGCTTTAAATCTGCCATATGCTTTTTATTTACATTTTAAAAAAGCATTTAAAGAATTAAAACAATGAACTTTACAGTAAGTGCATAACTGCTTCATCATATTCTTTACCATTTATCTTAAATTTTTCCTTTCCTTTTTGGAGTTAGCAGTCTGAAAGCCTGAACTCTTGGTCCACGGACATTACCAACAGTTACTCATGATTATCAGAAGATATATTTCACTTCCCCTCCCAAAATGTCCCTAGTGACTCTTAAGTCTCTGCTTTAACACAAATTCCTATACCTTTACCCTAGAGAAGGGTTAGCAAACTACAGCCTACGGGCCTCATGTAGTCTTCAGGTCTCCTTTTGTACAGCCTGTGGGCTAAAGGTTTTACATTTTTTAGATGTTTGGGAGGGAAAAAAATCAGAACAAGAGTATTTGGTGACATGTGAACATTATATGAAATCAAATTTCAGTGACTGTAAAGTTTTATTGGAACACGGTCACCCTCATTCATCTACCTATTGTCAATGGCTGCTCCCATGCTCCCTCAGCAGCCATCTGCAGGGCCCACAGAGCTGGAAATATTTGCTTGCCAGTCCTTTACAGAAAAAGGGCTGACATGTGCCCTAGAGGTCCAGGCACAATCCTGGCCTCAGCTCAAACCCCCCATCTCTTGTTTTCTTTTCATCCTTTGCCCTCCAATCCTCAATTATCCTGCAAGGTAACCTCCTCTCAGATTAGGCTGAGCTTCCCTGTCTCCTCTTACTCTCTATTCCTATGGCTGTCTGTCCTATTGCCCTTTTCCTTGTGCCCTCTGATCATCTCCCCAATAGCAAGACCATCTTCTCCCTCCCCCTCTTCTAAGCTCTCTCTCACTCTCTACCTTTACTCAAAGGCCTGGCTCTCCTCAAAGATACCCCACACCAAAGAGCCTTTTGGTTGGAGGAGGTGCAACTGCCAATGGCTGCTCCACACTGGAGAGGCTAAAAAGACAGCATGATGTTTACCTGCATCCCCACTGCTACATCCTTGCTCTTTTACTCACATACTGAAACATCTTCTTTTGGGCCCAGGACATCTGGCCCCTCCACTCTCTTCCCACCCCATCACTGTCATCCATGGACTGACTCACTATAGATCTTGAACAATGAAGGGCTTTGGCCCTTGGCTCATGTAATTTCTCCTCCAGTTGCCCCATCTTCCTGGATCAATTCAACATCTACATGGGGGATTTATGCAATACTTTGGTCTTAGAATTCCCTTGCTTCCTAATAATGAAATAAACCTTCTCCACTCAAGCTATCTTCTGAATCCATGGCAACCTCCTAGACCTTCAAAAGCCTGGAACAGCTCCACCCTAAAAAACTTTGAACTCCAGCATCCCCACCTCTGACCACAACTTCCGATCCTTCTGGATCTCTCACTCTGTGCTCCTGACATATATACTTTGCAGCAACACACACACACACACAGCACACATGTGTGTGTACCTTCTCTGGTTTCAGTTACTTCCCTAGCCAACCCAGACTGTACAACTCATTCTCTCTCCACAGCCTTCTTCAACGGATGCTGAAAGTACTGGGTTAAAATTGGAGAGGAACAGGATATTTACAGTCCATGTAGTTCCCAAGCATCTAACCTCCCAATAAATGTCTTATTAATTAGAAAGGGAAAACCATAACTCGACAGCAAAGAAACCTAGCAAATACCACCTTTACCAAGTGATGAAAGTTCATATTATCAGTAATGGGGTAGACCAACCTATGCTTCTCAATTCAATGCATAGATAAGGACACAAAATCACATATGTAGTATTCCTGCTGGAAACACAGGACCCAAGTTTACAATAAAGACACAAACCAAAATTAAGGGACATCCAAAAAACAACTAGTCAGTATGTTTGAAAAATATCACTGTTACAAAGTACAAAGCTAAAAAAATCCTTTCAAATTAAAGGAGATCAAGGGGCACCTGGGTGGCTCAGTAGGCTAAGCCTCTGCCTTCAGCTTGGGTCAGGATCTCAGGGTCCTGGGATCGAGCTCCGCATCAGGCTCTCTGCTCAGAGGGAGCCTGCTTCCCCCTCTCCCTCTGCCTGCCTCTCTACCTACTTGTGATCTCTCTGTGTCAAATAAATAAATAAAATCTTTTAAATAAACAAACAAATAAATTTTAAAAAGGAGATTAAAAATTCCACTGAATGCAATGCCTAATGAATCCTGGAGTGTTTTTTGTTTTGTTTGTTTGTTTGCTTTTTAAGCTATGAATTGATTGAGAGGTGCCTGGCTGGCTCGGTCAGAGCATGTGACTCTTGATTTTAGGGTTGTGAGTTTGAGCCCCACACTGGGTGGAGAGATCACTTAAAAATCTTTTAAAAAAAATATTGAGACAATTAGAGAAACCTGAATATGGACTATACATTTAATAGTACTGTCCTGATATTAAATTTCTTGAGTAATAATTGGTACTGTTGTTATGTAGAAGAATGTCATGGTTTCTAGGAGATAAATACTGGAATATTTGAGGTTAAACAGTCAAAGTCTAACTTATATTCCAATAACAAGTATTATATCCATAAAAATGATAAAGCAAATGGATAAATATTAATAATTGGTGAATCTACATTAAGGTGGAGTTCATTCTTTCAACTTTGTATTTCATAAAACTTCAAAACCACAAAAACTTTTATACAAAATCCCAGCTCATGTCCAACCATCTACAGATGCTCCCATAGTCAGGGGGTTGAGAACTTCTAGAAAACTCCCACAAATGAAGATATGATTAAAGACTGATCAGTGCCCAATATTGCTTATTCAGCTTGCCACCCATTTGCTGGATAGCTTTTTGAAAACTTTATCCCTCACCTCAAAACATCTCAAACATCCTCACCATCTTCCTACTTCCTGGAAAGTAGAGATTATCAAGAACTCTTAACTCCTCTCTTTCCCACCACCTATGAGATTGTCTCTATCATCCATCCGGCCCCTTGTTTTGTCCAGAGCTAATTCTCCCCTGTGAATTCTTCTGCCCTCCAAACACTTCAAAAAACTTGGGCTGTCATTCAACATCCAAAGCCCCTCTTTAACTCTCTACTGGCTCTTTCTCCTCTGTAAACAAACATATAAATATCTCCCCACTTGAAAAAATATTAAACCCAAACCCCAGATCTCCTCTTGCTCTACTTTATGGTTCTGGCTCCCCCCATAAAGCTTCTTGAGAGTAACCTCTGCTTGCTCTCTCTACTTCTTCAGCATCATTCATGCCTCAGGCTTGGGTCCCAGTTGTCAGCTCTTCTCTGTCTCTCTGGCTACTCTAGCAATACCCTTCTAAAATTGGAAAGCCAATGGAGAGTCCATCATCTGGAATCTCTCTGCAGCATCTGGTATTGTTCCCCACTCCTTCCTGCTTGGAAGGACCCTCTCTCCCAGCGTCAATGGCACCGTGCTCTTTGGACTTCTCTCTTGCTACTCTGATCCTTCTTTCTCAGCCTCCTGGGAAGGCGAGGAGTCTTTACCAGGACTATTTTGCCAGGGAATTTCAACAACATTCTCTTTCATGGGCTCCTGAAATGTCCTTGGCCCTCTAGTCTTGTCAATTGAAACATTAACACCTAGGTGACCTCATCCAAACCAGTAGTGGTCGCAGCCACAAATATATGCCAGGTACTACACGAAGCACCTTTAGGTTTCACTAGTTTCTTTGACATAGCAATCCAAGCAGGTACTCTTATTACCTACATAGTACACACGAGGAAAGAAAATTTAGGAGGGTAAAGAACTGGCCAAAAAATGTCTTGGCTAATAAGTAATAAGGTTTAAAACTCTGATTCCAGAGGCTGTGCTGTGCTACTCCCACAAAATCATTAAGATAAGACAACATGGGCATTATGGCACGCGAGCAAAACAGAAACTAAATGGGTAATAGGGCATTCTATGAGATCTGAGTAAGTCCGTAATGCAGGATACAAAAATTGAAGGAAAAAAGACTTCATATTCCCTGTTTAATAACACCATGGGATGGGGTCAAGAGCCCAATTATTACTAGTAGCAATTATTACTGTACTTTTTGTGTTACAAAGGTTGATTAATATCTTTTCTAAGTTTTTTTTTTCCCCCATCTGGAGATACGTTCAAGGTACTATACCCCTACTCCTAGTGCGTCTTTCTCGTAGTTACTTTCCTGTTCTGTCCTTCGGGGACATTTTTGTAGGAAAAGTAAACTTTCACAGAAAATGGGGTTTGCTCTTTCATAATGGAATAATTACACAGAAGAAGGATAGAGAGAAATTCTAAACTGCCATTGTTTTCCCACCTGCCTACAAATGTACACAATTTGTAATACATGGTAAACATGGAGGTCATTTTTGTGAACAGTGCCTCTGAGACATGATCCAGTAGATTTTTGTCCTATTGTCATTTTAAAGTCACTGACAGATTTATTTCACTCTGGCATGCCATCATAACAGTCGAGCTTTTAGGCAGTGGGAGTAATAAAATTCCACAAAGAAATTAGACTCTTAATGTCTGGATTGTGCAGTTCTTTTCCTTTGTGAAAGCAATTAGAAAGGTAAGGAGATCTAACTGTATATTGGTAGCATTCCAGGAGGGTTTCAAAAGGTCAGGTGGTCATGGAATCATAGAACTGAAAATTGAAAGATACCTGCTCTCTGGAAGGTAACTTAATATTCTTCATTTTACAGATGAGGCGATCAAGACCCAGAAAGTTTGGTAAGAAATGGAAAGTGAGAGGAGGAGGTAGCAGCAGAAGAGATGATCCAATGCTCCTATCTCAATCAGATCTGGAGCTGTGCGCTAAAAGTTCAGAATCACCCAAAGAGCTTTCAAAACCCACATGCCGAAGGCAAGCCACAGACCGGGAGAAAATATCTGCAAACCACAAATCTAATAAAGACTTATAGTTGGATATACAAAGAGTACTTAAAACAACAACAAAACCAATTAAAAAATGGGCAAAAGACCCAAACAGACCACTCACCAAAGGAGATATACAGATGGCATATATGCATATGAAAAGGTGCTCAACATCATTTGTCATTAGGGAAATGCAAATTAAGACAAGACACCACTACATTTGTAAGAATGGCTAAAATCCAAAAATCTGACAATACCCACTGCTAGCAAGCATGCAGGGCAACAGTCCATCACTGTTTGGGGGGATACAAAATGGCATGGCTACTATGGAAGACAGACTGGCGCTTTATTACAAAACTAAACATAAACATACCATACCAACCAGGCATTGCTCTCCTTGATATTTACTCAACGAAGGGAAAACTTATGTCTACATAAGAATCTGCACAGAAATGTTTACGGCAGCGTTATTCATAATTGCTAAAAACTGGGAGCAACGACGATGTGCTCCAAATGAATGGATAAACACACTACAATACCATCATACTAGAAAACAGTCTCCAGCAACCAAAAGGAATGAGCTACTAATTCATGCAACAACATGGAAGAATCTTAAATGCATATGGCTAAATAAAAGGATCTAGTTTCAAAAGACTACATACTGTACGCTTCCGTTCACCCAACATTTTGGAAAAGGGGACCCTGTAGAGATGAAAAGATTAAACTCGACAGAAGTTTTGGGAGGGAAGAATACCAACCATTCTTGGTGAAGTACAGGAGCTGTCGTTGTTGAAGGACAGGGAAGCAATTCTGGATGGTAATGCAGTAATGGATACATGACACTATGCATTTGACAAAACCCACAGAATTATGCAGCATGCAAAGTAGACCTTCTTGGATGCAAACTTTTTTTTTTAATCAGCCAGGAGGTCATGAATGCAGACTGTGACAAAAGAACCTAACTCTATTACTAATGTATAAACTCACTGAAGAGAGGCAGAGGAAAAAAAAAAAAGATGGTGTTGACCTAAGTGACTTTAGAAATGACTGAAGACAAAAGAAACTGTACAAAAGCACTGAACTCCAGTTGGTAAAGTTGTTTCCCATTCGGGTACAAGTTAGCAGTTCTGAAACCACCGTACACGCATACTAGGAATGAAAAATTAGTAAACAGATGGTGATAATGGAAGCCAGGATTTTCTCACTGTTGGAGAGGGAGGTTACAGAGAAGAGAGGGGAAGGCTAGAATAAGCCATGTAGTACCGGATTAGAGTCAGAGATAACATTATGAACTCATGTTGACCTTAGTAAAGATATAGACGGACATGGTAACAGTTACAGGTAGATGTGATCCACAGGTTAACACTTCCTACTTCTGTCTGTTGAGGAGACCTAGACGCAGTAACACCCTGTCACCAGGAGCACACCCAACATTCGCATCTTTGTCTCCAATACAATTCTCCAAGGAAAGGAACAGCCCCCTTGGAAAAATGGCCAGTTTTAGGGCTAGGGTAGGGAATACACAAGATGAACCAAAGCATCGTGTAATGCCAGAAAGCGACAAAGTGCTCGAAAACAAAATGGTAATGGCAGTAGGTCAAAGACACACAGGAGCCAACCTAAAAGAGTTCCCCATGACCGAAACTGGAATAATTTGAGCAAAAAGAATAATTTGTGTAGTACTGAAATACAAGCCAAGGTACAAAATAAATACTCATTTAGACCAGCACTCACAAATCCCATGTAGGAGAATTCCAAATAACATACGCAGAGCCCCTGCCTTCAAGGAAGTGAAGCATAAGTCCTCCCTCCCTAGGTAGTGGGTTGCACACAGTGACTTCCTCCCAGCGCGTACAATATAGAAAAGGGAATGAAGGGCCACACTGCAGGGGAGTAAGTTGACAAACGTCACCTCAGTCAGGGGATCAAGGTAAACATCGAGAGTCATATTCATAGCATAGCACCCCTAAACCCTGTTAATCACAAGAAACCCATCAAACAAACCCAGATTAAGAGACTTTCCATAAAATACTTGATCGGTACTTCTGAAAACTGTCAAGGTCATCAAAAAAAGGGAAAATGAGATACCGTCACTCCAACAGGGCCCTAAAGTGACGTGAGGACTAAATCGAATGTGCTCTCCTAGATGGGATCCTGAAGCAGAAAAAGAACATCAGGGAAGAACTAAAAATCTAAAATAAAGTATGGAGTTTACTTAATAATAATATAATTATCAGCCTATTCATTGTGACAAATATACCACCGAAATGTTAAGATGTTAATAACGGGGGACACTGGGTGCTGAGTATCTGGGAACTCTCCATTGCCTTGGCAACCTTTTGTAAATCTAAAACTACTCTGAAATAATACATATATTTAAAAGAAAAAAAAAATCCTGGTCTGAGCTCCACCTAAAGAGATTTGGATTCAGTCTGGGAATACTGCTACAAATAGAAGCGAACAGGAATATGGAGTAATGGACAACAGATGGACAAAACCTACCTCTAAAGAATTTCTCCAATCTAACCCAGCACTTTATTACTCACCCAACTCATTCATTCATATATATTTATAGAAAGCCTGGGCGCCTGGGTGGCTCAGTGGGTTAAAGCCTCTGCCTTCGGCTCGGGTCACGATCTCAGGGTCCTGGGATCGAGGCCCGCATCTGGCTCTCTGCTCGGCAGGGAGCCTGCTTCCTCCTCTCTCTCTGCCTGCCTCTCTGCCTACTTGTAATCTCTCTCTGTCAAATAAATAAATAAAATCTAAAAGAAAAAGAAAAAAGAAAGCCTACTGTGTGCCAGGAGCTCTGCAAGGTACTATGAATCAAGACCTAATAAGGCACTGTTTTCTAAATAGTGAGCCACAAACCATTAGTGGGTCATAAACCAATATAGTGGGTAGCGCCTAGCATTTTTTCCCTGATGAAGCAATTAAAAAATACACATGCGGCATCTGGGTGGTTCAGTTGGTTGGGCATTTAATTCTTGATTTCAGCTCATGTCATGATCTCAGGGTTGTGAGATCGCATCTGATTGAAGCACAGAGCCTGCTTAGGATTCTTGCTCTCCCTCTCCCTCTGCCCCTCCCCTCAAAAAAAAATTAGAATGCAATTACCACAAAAAGATTTTGCTTTTAGGAAATTATTTTAAGGATGTAGGTGTTTATCCTGGACGATGATATAAAATGCACTTCTTAAGGTAGGTAAAAGTCAAAAGAACTTGAAAGCTAAGCAATAAATTATGCCCCTGGCTTGAAATTGCTTAAATTTAGTAGGAGAAAAGATACTAGTATATCTTAGAAGATTTTTTTTAAACTATAGCAAAATGAAACTGTTTTCTATGATTCAGACCCAAAAAAAGGAACAAAGCCAAACAGCTCACACAATCTTAGCCTAAGTTGTATCACTGCATATTTATAGTAATTTACTTATAATTTATTCTACCTGTATGTCTCTCTCCCAAATTCATATACTGCAGCCTTAACTCCAAATGTAACTGTATTTGGAAATAGAGCCTTTAGGGAGATATTAAGGTTCAATGGGGTCATTAGGGTGGGGCCCTAATCCAATGGAACTTGTATCTTCAAAGGAAGAAGAGACAATGGAGCTCTGTCTCCGTGACCATAGAATAGAGAGCACGTGAGGATGCAGTGAGAAAGTGGCCAACTACAAACCAAGAAGAGAGGTCTCACCAGACACCAGCACCTTGATCTTTGATTTCTAGCCTCTAGAATTGTGAGGGAATAAATCTCTGTCATTTAAGCCACCTGGTATGTGGTATTTTGTGAGGGTAAACCTAGCAGACTAATACTACCATACCTCCAAAAGGAATTTAAGGCAGCCAACTGGCTAAGCTACCCAACAAAGCTATGAAAGTCAAAGACCCGGGTGCCTGGGTGGCTCAGTGGGTTAAAGCCTCTGCTTTCGGCTCAGGTCATGATCTCAGGGTCCTGGGATCGAGGCCCGCATCGGGCTCCCTGCTCGGCGGGGAGCCTGCTTCCCCCTCTCTCTCTCTGCCTGCCTCTCTGCCTCCTTGTGATCTCTCTCCCTCTGTGAAATAAATAAATAAATTCTTCAAAAATAAAAAATAAAAAGAAAGTCAAAGACCCGGCGCTCAGTTGCTGTGCACATTTTCTTTACAAATGGCCTAACAAATTCCTGGTGATATATTTCTATAGAAATGCATACATCCTGGGGCGCCTGGGTGGCTCAGTGGGTTAAACCTCTGCCTTCGGCTCAGGTCATGATCTCAGGGTCCTGGGATCGAGTCCTACATCGGGCTCCCTGCTCAGTAGGGAGCCTGCTTCCTCCATTCTCTCTGCCTGCCTCTCTGACTACTTGTAATCTCGCTCTGTGTCAAATAAATAAATAAAATCTTAAAAAAAAAAAAAAAGAAAGAAAAGAAAAGAAAAGAAATGCATACATCCAGAGGTGCCTGGTGGCACAGTCGGTTAAGCATCTGCCATCAGCTCAGGTCATGATCATAGAGTCCTGGGATAGAGCCCCAGGTTGGGAACCCTGCTCAGTGGGGAGTCTGCTTCTCCTTCTCCCTCCCCTCTGCTCCCTGCCCCCACCCCATTCATGCTCTCTCCCTCGCTCACTCTGTCTCTCAAATAAGTAAAAATCTTTTTTTTTTNTTTATTTGACATAGAGAGAGATCACAAGTAGGCAGAGAG
The DNA here is from genome assembly GCA_002007465.1 of Ailurus styani. Taxonomy (NCBI): domain Eukaryota; kingdom Metazoa; phylum Chordata; class Mammalia; order Carnivora; family Ailuridae; genus Ailurus; species Ailurus styani. Next base: position 3,354,455 of record LNAC01000121.1, read on the forward strand.
GCAGGCAGAGAGAGAGGAGGAAGCAGGCTCCCTGCAGAGCAGAGAGCCCGATGCGGGCCTTCATCCCAGGACCCTGAGATCATGACCTGAGCCGAAGGCAGAGGCTTTAACCCACTGAGCCACCCAGGCCCCCACAAATAAGTAAAAATCTTTTAAAAATGAATACATCCATGACTTTCCAATAATCCAATTATACACAAGTCTCTGATTTGTTTACTAACTTAACTGTTATTTTAAGCCAGAATATATACAAATTTCTAATCTCTAGCTCACTTCCATAAGCACACAAGGATGCATAAGATCAATTAGTATTTAATCATACAGATGACCTGTAAACCATTGCAACTACTAGCAAGGAGATGGAAAAATTTCTATCTAAACACTGAAAAAGTGGGGTGCCTGGGTGGCTCAGTCGATTAAGCATCTGCCTTCAACTCATGTCATGATCTCAGGGTCCTGGGATTGAGCCCCGCATTGATTGGGCTCCCTGCTCAGTGGTGAGTCTGCTTCTCCCTCTCCGTGATCTCACTCGCTTTCACTCTCTCAAATAAATAAATGGAGTCTTAAAAAAAAAAACAAAAAAAAAACCTGAAAAAGTAACTCTTTAACTGAAGATTTCCAGGTTGGACCAATTCAATTTAGGCTTCTCAAATGCAAATTAAGCATATTAATACAACTTAACATTCCATTTTGTCTTTAGTATAAAGTAATTAAGAAGTTAAATCCAAGTATTCAGAATAAAAAGTGAAATTGCAAATAAGAGCCTCTTTTTTGTTGCTTTCACAATTTCCAGAAAAGAGGCTAAGGAGGAAGAGAAAACAGAACAAAAAAATAGTAGGAAGGAACAGGGAAGAAGGAATGAATGGATAGGGGGGTGCATAGAATACTGAAATGTGAGAGACTAAAACGACAGCATGGATCCCCACTCCCCCTGAGTGTATCGACGCCCCCATTTCCACTGAGCCGCACTGAAAAGCACCTATAAAGGTACCAGTACCCTCAGAATCTGAGGTTGTGCCATGGCGAAAGCGAGTTTAAGGGTTCCTCTTTTGAAATGAGCTTGGATCTTTGAAATAATCTCTTCACTGGGAAACACATTGCTTTGCTGGGGAAGTCTTAATCACATCTGCTGAACTATTACATTTCCATTCTAATTATCTCAGTTTCTCCAATCTTGCTCACATGGGTGCAGGCTCACATATAATAAGACCCGAAAGAAAGGATTTGGATGTTTCGACTGCCTCAGAGTATCATTCATTTTGTGAGAAAAAACAAGTGCCTTACAGAATTTTAAGGAAAAACAAGATCAAGGAAACATAAAGAAACTAAAATTCTTGGGGCGCCTGGGCGGGTCAGTGGATTAAATCCTCTGGCTTCAGGTCATGATCTCGGGGTCTGAGACGGAGCCCCCCGCCCCCCCCAAATCAGGCTCCTTCCTCACTCAGCAGGGAGTCTGCTGGAGGTTCTCTCCCTCCCTCTCCCTCCCTCTCCCTCTGTCTCTGCTTCTTCACCCCCGCCTTTCTCTCAAATAAATAAGTAAATCTTAAAAAAAAAAAGAAAAAAAGTCCAATCTCTGCCATTTCCTAATGCAAATGTTTTTATCTTCATTGTGGTGGCAGCTCCAAAGGTAAACACATCTATCAAAACTCAAGTGGTATAGTGAGATCGGTTATATTTTATTGTTTGTACGTTATAAATCAGTAGAGCGAGGGAAAAAAAGCCTCTACCAAGGGTTATAAGGATATAGAAACCGAAAAAGAAAAAAAAAACCAAAAACAGCTTAAGTTAAAAAGAAAGCCACGCCACTACTAGGAGGAAGAATTTAAAAGAGAAATTAAAAAAAAAATCACTATTACGTGCTAATTTTAGGGTGCCACTGTAATTTGAGCTGCACTTTCTCAATGGTGAAATACATAAAAGAGAACATTCCCTAAGATCCTGATATCTGACAATAGAAGAAAAGAAGAAAATCTGGATAAACTAGCTCTATTCTGGACAAACAACCAGGGTTTTCTTTGCTCCACTTCTGGGCTGCTGAGGGCGTGAAGAATGTCAAGTAGCCAAAGTAAATGGACCCCACAAAGCACATGGCATAGGATGCACGTGAAAGTACGCTAGCATCCGTGTTGTGTTTTTCTTTATTATAAAAAGACAGGTTTGTTTTAGAAGTTTAGGAAGAACTGGAAGACATTTTAAATAGTAATAATAACTATCTCACCATCTAATTATAATTTCCATTTTTTATATTATTGAGATGATCTGGAATAGATGCAGTCTTGAATCTGGCCTCAATCTGAACACAAACTTCTTCCTATGACATACCTTGGTCGGCATATGAGGAGCTTCCTGGAAATTTTATACAGGTCGCACCTTAATCCAATGTATAGCAATATCACAAAGCAACTGTTCTTCAATTATTGTACTTCTGTATTATCAGTTAAAAAAAATCACAAAAAATGTAGTAAACATCTTTACATTTGAAGTGTTTGGTCTACTTAAAAATTACTTTCTGAGATAAGGAATGCCTTCCTAAGTTTGACACGAACTCCAAAAGCCATGAAAAAAATAGATAAATTCAACTATATAATGAAATCAAATTTTTGGCATGGCAAAACACACCATAAACAGTTACAAGACAACAAACTGGGGGGTGGGGAACTGAGACTCATGATAAAGGGCTGATTTCCTTAATATATGTGGAGGGCATGTCTACAGATCAGTAAGGAAAAGAACTCAACAGAAAAATGAGCAAAGGATAAGAACAGACACCGTTCATTTAGTGAAGAGTATGCAGATAGCTCTTAAATCTATTAAAAGACACTCCTTTTAATCTTAAGAGAAATGCAAATTAAAACGGTGCTGAGATTTTTTTCACTTATCACACTGGCAAAGATTCCAAGATTTTAACACATATTGCACTGTCAAGGGTCTAGAAAAAGGACTCTCACCCTTCCCCAAGCGGAAGCTCTTCATGTACCGACATGTAACAAATCGCCAAGGTCTCAGTAAGTCAAACAGCCAACTACTGACCAGTTTAGATAGCGTGTTATCATTTGTGTAAAAATGGAGTGTGGTGAGGGGATGATACCCTTCCCCTCCCCCACCCCACACAGGCATTTGGATGAATAACGCACAAAAGTACTCAGAAAAGAAACACAGGGTTTTCCATAAATCCTAGTGTCTGGGGTTCAGAGGAGCAAGCAAACTTCTTCATTGCCCACTCTTTAGTGCCTTTTGAATTGAAAAACATTTTAATATATTCCTGTTAGAAGAATAAAAGTCCAATTTAAAAAATAAAATTTAAGTTATTTCTTTTTTTTTTTTTTTTAAAGATTTTATTTATTTATTTCACAGTGGGAGAGAGATCACAAGGAGGCAGAGAGGCAGGCAGAGAGAGAGAGAGGGGGGGAAGCAGGCTCCCTGCCAAGCAGAGAGCCCGATGCGGGCCTCGATCCCAGGACCCTGAGATCATGACCTGGGCCGAAAGCAGAGGCTTTAACCCACTGAGCCACCCAGGCGCCCAATTTAAGTTATTTCTTTAGGATAGATATCTAAAAGTAGAATCTTCCAGCCAAAGAGTCTATTTTTTTTTAAAGATTTTTTATTTATTTATTTGACACAGAGAGATTACAAGTAGGCAGAGAGACAGGGAGAGGAGGAAGCAGGCTCCCCGCTGAGCAGAGAGCCCGATGCGGGCCTCGATCCCAGGACGATGTGATCATGACCTGAGCCGAAAGCAGAGGCTTTAACCCACTGAGCCACCCAGGCCCCCAAGAGTCTACACATTATAAGACTATTGACTATGGAAATGCTTTCCCAAAGGGTTGACACTCTATTTCTGGTAGCAATATGTGAGTATCTTTTCAGAGGCATCATAGGCTACTCAAGAGTTTGTCTGCTTTTTAAGCGTGTGTGTGTTTTTATTTGGAAGAGAGAGAGAGAGAGAGCACAAGCAGGCAGAGTGGCAGGCAAAGGAAGAGGAAGAAGCAGGCTCCCCACTGAGCAGAGAGCCCCACATGGGCTCAATCCCAGGACCCTGGGATCAAGATCCAAGCTGAAGACAGACACTTAACTGACTGAGCCACCCAGCCAGCCACCCCAAGATCTTTATATTTGAGAAAGTGATAGGAAAAAATGGCATCATTTTGATTCGCATACCTTGATTACAAGTGAATTTGAGCATTTTCCACCTTTTGTTAGTTCTTTATATTTGCTCCTTTGAGACTTCAAGTCATCACATTTCCCCTTTACATATTGGAGACAATGTTTTCCCTAAAATATACCATACTGTATATCGACCTTCTCCCTGTCACTGCAACTTTTTTTAAACCCATTTTTAATCTCTTAATTTGTATTTGACAGAAGTTTTAACCTCTCAGCTGGTCAAATATGGTCCTCACTTCCTCTATCTAGTTCAGCCCAAACATTCTTCAGTTGACAGGACATACCAGGCAATCACTAAGCCCTGGGAGTAGCTGAGTAGCACAGTCTATCAGGGTGACTGACACATGCAAGATAGTTCTGATACAGCATGGTCAGTGAAGGTGAAGAGCTACATGCTATTATGAACACACAGCATTGGGGTACTTAGTCAACTCAGCAGCAGAGACCAATTTTCTAAGAGATTATTCTACATATTTAGAAAATGAAGACATTTGAGTGGGATGAGCAGACTAGGTACCAAGGACTGAGTGTCTACATTCCATGCAAATTCATATGTTGAGTCCTAATCCCAATTTGACAGTATTTGGAGCTGGGGCCTTTGGAAGATACTTGGGTTTAGATGAGGTCACGAGGGTAGAGCCTCTCTAGAGGCTACTCTCCAGAGGGTAGAGGGTAGTGATGGGATTGATGCCCTTACAAGGGGATGGTGAGACCAGAACTCTCTGTCTACAGGCACAAACCATAGGAAGGCTACAGCAGGGTGGAACTGAGGAAAGGGCCCTCACCAGAAACCCAACCCTGCTGGCACCCTGATCTTGGTCTTCCAGGCTCCAGAACTGTGAGAACTGTTCCTTGTTTAAGGCACCCAGTCAATAGTACTCTGTTACAGCACCGTGAACTAAGAAACTGGTACTGAGAAGTGGGCATGCTTTAGCAAATGCCTGAGAATCTGAATGGACTTTGGAACTGGGTAGAGGCTGGAGAAGATGTGAGGTGCATGCAAGGAAAAGCCGAGATTGCTTGTAGATACTTTTAAAGGAGATTCTGGTGAGCGGGCGGAATGAGAGGAGAACCGTGGAGAAGGTGTCCAGCTTCTTAGAGAACACATCTGTAATCCCATACAGAATGTTGGTAGCAATATGGATGATAAAGGCCATTCTGGTGAGGATGAGCCACAGATGAGGAACATGCTATTGGACCATGGAGAAATACCAGTGTTTCGTGGAAGGAAGAACTTGCAAGCCATGAAATTGGATATTTAGCCAAAGAGATTCTTAAGCAAAGTTTTGAAGGAGTGGCTTGGTTCCTCCTGAAAGCTTATAGTAAAATGTGAGAAGAAATAAATTGAAGAAGGAAGTGTTAAGCAAAAAGGAAGCAGAACTTAAATATTTGGAAAATTCTCATCTTATCCATCTTGCAAAAAATGAGAATGCATGTTTGGAAGAGAACACTTAGTGTGTGTGTCTGACTGACCATTTGATAAGATTAGTGCAAGGGCGTGAACCATGATTAGTGACCTAATCAGCCAGGGCAGCAGGAACACCGCAGGTTTCAACAACAGTGGGACAAAATGAAGGAAGGCTCTCACACTTCTCAGATCCTACAGGACCTCAGAATTATTTGGCTGTGAGCATACACTATTCTTCAAAACGAAGGAAGAAGCACACTGAGGGGGGGATTCGGAGATAAGTGGGGCTTCCACTGCCACCCCAGACCAGGAGTACATGGGCCCAGGGAGCCCCTATCTTGGTTTCAAAGGGTGGGACCACTGCCCAGCAGAGCTGTGTGAGTGGGGCTTCCCAGAGGAGCAGGGACACAGCCCCCACCTGGCAGAGCCTCAGAGTCAGAACCTTTGCCAAAGGGTAGACCATCCAGCCAAAAAGGATCATTCTCAAACCTTGAGGTCTAAGGGAGTATGCCTTTCTGGTTATGGACTTGAGACTCACTGTCCCTTCCTTCTTTCCTATTTCTCCCTTTTGGAATGGGGATGCCTATCTCATGCCTCTCCCGGAATCACGGAGCTTGTTTCGTTTCACAGGTATACAGTTGGGCTGAAATTTTGCCTCAGGCTGAATCACAGAAGTCTCACCCATAGCTGATTTAGAGGATACTTAGAGGACTCTTTGGACCTTAGAATTGAAGCTCGAATGAGTTAAGAATCTTGGAGCAGGTGGGATGGAATGGATGTATTTTCCATGTAGGAAATTGGGGAAGCTGGGAGCGTCATGCCATGGGCTGAATGTCTGTGTCCTCCCAAAATTCATATGTTGAGGATCTCCCCCTGCCAGATGTTATGGTATTTGTGGGCAGGCCCTTCAGTTTATTAGGTTTAGACAGGGTCGTGGAGATGATGAAGGTAGAGCCCCAATGATGGATTCTCAAAAACTTACGTGGGGATGATGAGACCACAGCTCACTAGCTCCCCAGGTGCAATACTAAGGAAAGGCAATGTGAGGACACGACCAGGAAGAGGGTTCTCAGCAAAAGCCAACCCTGCTGGCACCCTGATCTTAGACTTCCAGCCTCCAGAACTATGAGAAATAAAGGTTTGCTGTTTAACTCACCCAGTCCACGGTAACTGTTCTAACAGCTTGAACTAAGGCACTAGGTAAAGGTAAGACCAGAAGTGCATGGATATGTAAATGGCCTAGTACTTACAGGGAACTACCAGCTACTGGTTATCACCAGAGCATAGAAGACACAAAGAATTGAGAGAGGTAAAGCTAAAGGGCTAGGGAAGGATCAAGCTCAGACTTGGGATTTGTAGTACTGTGAATTAACAAAATAGNGTAAAGCTAAAGGGCTAAGGAAGGATCAAGCTCAGACTTGGGATTTGTAGTACTGTGAATTAACAAAATAGGTGTTTTTANAGGTAAAGCTAAAGGGCTAGGGAAGGATCAAGCTCAGACTTGGGATTTGTAGTACTGTGAATTAACAAAATAGGTGTTTTTAAGCCACTAAGTTTATGCTAATTTGTTATGGCAGCAATAGAAAATTAATACAGACTTTGGTGTCTGGAAGTGGTATGCTTTTATAACAAAAATATGGAAGAGCCCTGGAATCAGGCAGTAGTGGAGGCTAGAAGAATTTTGACAAACATGATAGAAGAAGTCTTCAGTGGGGTGCTTGCTTGGGTGCCTCAGTCAGTGAAGCATCCGACTCTTGATTTTGGCTCAGGTCATGATCTCAGGGTAATGAGATCGAGCCCCCAGGAAGGCCTCCTTGCTCAGCAGGAAGTCTGCTTAAGATTTTCTCTCTCCCAATCTGCCGTCCCCCCACCCTGCTCTCTCTCAAATAAATAAATACATCTTTAAAAAAGAAAGAAAAAGTCTACCCCAAACTGTTCATCGAAACCCGGGCATTAAAAGTACTACCAGTAAGGGCTCAGAAGGAAATGAGAACATGTTACTAGAAATAAGGAATGCTACATCTGAAGTTGATCGAAGTTGATCTACAGAGTGTAACACAATCTATAAAAATTATGGCTAACTTCTATGCAGAAATTGAGAAGCTGCTCCTAAATTCATATGGAAATTCCAGGGAAGCAGAATAACTAAAACAATCTTAAAAAACAAAATCAAAGTTGGAGGACTCATCCTTCCCTGATTCAAAACTTACTATAAAACTACAATAATTAAGACAATATTGTACTTGCATAAGACTAGATATAGATCAATGGAATAGAATTGAAAGTCCCAAAACAAACCCATACACCTATGGCCAGGTGTTTTGTTTTTGTTTTTTGTTTTTTGTTTTTAAAAAGAGTGCCAAGACCATTCAATGAAGAAAGAATAGGTTTTTTGACAAATGGATAAATAAAATATGACATATCTACACAAAGATTTAGCAGTAAAAAGAAATGAAGAGGGACGCCTGGGTGGCTTAGTCAGTTGAGCGTCTGCCTTCAGCTCAGGTCATGATCCCAGTTACCTGAGATCAAGTCCTGAATCAGGCTCCTTGCTCAGTGAGGAGTCTGCTTCTCCCTCTGCCTGCCGCTCCACCTGCTTGTGTTCTCTCTCTCTCTCTCTCTCTCTGACAAATAAAATCTTAAAAAGAAAAAAAAAGGAAAAAGAAATGAAGAACTGGCATATGCTACCACTTGGATGATATTTGAAAGCACTGTGCTATGTGAAAAAAAAATCAGTAACAAAGGACAACATATTGTATGATTCCACTTATATGGAATGTGCAGGATAAGCAAATATAGAGACAGAGCAGATTAGTAGTTGTCTAGGGCTGGGGAGATGGAAGGATTGGGGGCAAGTGGTTTCTTTTTTAGACAATGAAAATGTTCTAGAATTGATTATGGTGATACATGTACAACTCTATGAATACACCAAAAGTTATAGAACTGTATACTTTAAATGATTAATTGCACTGCATATGAATTACATCTCAGTAAGTTTTTTTCCTTAAGAGAAGAAAACCACATCAAGGCACATCATAATCAAATTACTAGAAAGCAATGACAAAGAGAAAATTTCAAAGCAGCTGGAGGAGAAAAGGACATAAAATAAAATGACAAACCACAAGTTTGAAGATAGGCTTCTTATCCCAGAATTATAAAGGACTACTATAAATAAAAGAGATAAACCACCTGAAATAAAGCTGGGAAAAACATATAAATAGGCACTTAACTGAAAAACAAACTGAAATGGTCAAGAAACAAGTGAAAAGATGGTTGACTTCCTTATTAATCAGATAATGTAAATTTTAAAATGTCAGATACTGGGGCACCTGGCTGGCTTAGTCAGTAGGGCTTTCAGCTTTTGATCTCAGGGTTATGAGTTCAAGCCCCAGTTGGGGGCTAGAGCTTACTATAAAAAAAAAAAAATCAGATATCATTTCCCACTGCAAAATTAAAAAATCTGACAAGAACAATTACACTTCTGATGGAAGTATCAAATAGCCCAACCAATTTAACCAATAATTTAGACAGTCAATGAATAAAAAGGGGTATATACTAAATATTCCAGAAATTCCATTGTTAGTTATAAATCTTAGAAAAATGGATGTATATGTACACCAGGATATGCGTAGAAAAACATATCTCAAAATAGAAGCAAACTGTTCATAGTAGCAAGAGGTCCAAATGTACATCAACAGGAAAATGAATAAATTGTGGCATATAATAACATTCTATAAGCCAATAAAAATGGACATAGTTAGGGGTACCTGGGTGGCTCAGTTGTTTAAGCATCCAAATCTTGGTTTCAGCTCAGGTCATGATCTCATGGTCATGAGATCGAGCCCCGGATCAGGCTCACACTAGGCATGGAGCCTACTTAAGATTCTCTCTCTCTCAAAGAAGATGTGGCATATGTGTGCGTGTATGTGTGTATGTGTCTATGTGTCTGTGTGTATACACACACACACACACAAATACATATAATGGAATATTACTCAGCCATCAAAAAGAATGAAATCTTGCCATTTGCAACAACATTGATGGAACTAGAGTGTATCATCTAAGAGAAAAAAGTCAGAGAAAGACAAATACCATATGATTTCATTCATATGTGGAATTTAAGAAACAAAACAGATGAACATAGGGGAAAGGAAGGAAAAAATAAAATAAGAGGAAAACAGAGAGGGAGGCACACCAGAAGAGATTTTTTTAAGATTTTATTTATTTGACAGAGACATTACAAGTAGGCAGAGAGGCAGGCAGAGAGAGGAGAAAGCAGGCTCCCCACTGAGAGGAAGCCCGGATGTGGGGCTCGATCCCAGGACCCTGAGATCATGACCTGAGCCAAAAGCAGAGGCTTTAACCCACTGAGCCACCCAGGCGCCCCACCAGAAGAGATTCTTAACTACAGGGAATAAACTGAGGGTTGCTGGAGGGGAGTGGGTGGGGGTAACTAGATGATGGGCATTAAAGAGGGCACTTGAAGTAATGAGCATTGGGTGTTGTATGCAACTGATGAATCACTGAATTCTATCTTGGAAACTAATAATACAGTATATGTTAATTAAATTGAATTTAAATTAAAAACTAAAAAGTTTCTCTCTCTCAAATAAATATTTTTTTTAAATGGACATAATTACAGTTAGGTTCCAAAAAGCAAGCCTCCAGATAATTTATATCATAATTCTACTTATAATGCTAAGCAATAATCACAAAAAGGTAAATTATAAAGGGAATGATAAATATAAAAATCTGCCTAGCGGTCACACTCAAAGGGAAATGAGGAGGGAAGGATTTAGAGAGGAACTCAGAGAACTCCAAAGTTAACAGGAAGTCGTAAAGACAGAGGGTTGCAGAGTGCTCGAAATAGAAAATACTTTTATTTGGGGTGCCTGGATAGCTCATTCTGGGGACCATGCAACTCCTGACCTTGGGATCGTGAGTTCGAGTCCCATGTGGAGAGATTACTTAAAAACCTTTTTTAAAAAAAAAAGAAAGAAAACATCATATAATTTGCATATCTAGTCAATGTCTCATTAAACACCATTTCAAAAAAAAATGAATAGGGGGTGAAGAACTAGAGAGAGCTAAACTTAAATATTCTTTTTTTTTTTTTAAGATTTTATTTATTCATTTGACACAGAGAGAGAGATTACAAGTAGGCAGAGAGAGAGGAGAGAGGAGGAAGCAGGCTCCCTGCTGAGCAGAGAGCCCGACGCGGGCCTCGATCCCAGGACCCTGGGATCATGACCTGAGCCGAAGGCAGTGGCTTTAACCCACTGAGCCACCCAGGCGCCCTAAACTTAAATATTCTTTAGAACACTTGAGTGGGAAGAGGAGAGAGTAAAGATAGTGGTTAGAAGGGGCCCAAGGTAAAGAGAAGGTTTGGCTTTATTCTTCTCCAGAAAAGGAAATGGTTCAGCAAGCATAAGGGCTAAGGAATGAAAACCAGTACAGATGTCGAGATCAGTAGGTTAACGGCAGGAGGGGTGGGAAGGGTAGAAAGAGCATTCACTGAGAGCCTCAGCAGGACACGGCTCCAAGCCCTCTACCTGCCTTACGTCATGGCCATTCTATCACCGGTCCCATTTTTCAAATGGACAAACTGAATCATAGAGGAGTTAAGCAACATACCTAGGATCAGACATGTAAGAACTATGAAACCGTATTTCAGCCTGGCAGACTCTGGCCCCAGAGCCAGGATTTTTTATCCTCTGTGCTGCTAATCTCTGGCTACAAGGGAGGAGGTATAAGTGAGGGAGCAAAGTCGTACAGGAGCAAAGACAGGTCTTGACTGAGAAAGATACTTCCGAGGCTGGAAAAGAGGAGGGTAAATGGCAGGGGTGGGGAAGGACAGATGGGAAGAAAGCAGTTCACAGGTTCACAACTTAGAGTCTCCCCTACCCCCCTTTTTTTAATGAGGGAGGTGGTCAGATTGTTTGTTGAAAGTGGAGTGGAGACCGGGTGGAATTAAAAATATTTGTGGTTCTGGTGAGAGTTGAGTGGAACTAAGACCAGCTAAGAGAACACATCACATACATCTATTGCGTGGAACACTACATAGGACCGCCTGTGCTGACTCATTTGTTCTCTTTTTCTCTTGATCTTGACTGGTGGAACTCAAGTAAATTAAATATATCCATAATACAATTCTACTGTAAAGTCTTTGATACCAGCCACCAGAGCTCACTTAGCTTTCCTGCTTAGAACCCCTAAAATTTATCTTTTGTGTGTTGTTCTCCTGACTGCCAAGGAGAAAAAGGCTAGCTTTCTTTGACATTTCTGCCTTCATAACTAGATCATAAATTTATTTAAGGGAATAATCCCATGGTTTGCAAAGAACAAGCATATAACATTTACATCTCTGTCCTGGCTCATTCAGTAATTGTATTTCTATACATATCTCTGAAGCAAATTACAATGTAGAAAAATAAAACTTAAATGCTAGCAAAATCTATGCATTTTTAGATAGATTTAAAACTCTTAAGATCTTTCTTTATTTTTTTTTATTTTGACAGAGAAAGAGAGATTACAAGTAGGCAGAGAGAGAGGAGGAAGCAGGCTCCCCGCTGAGCAGAGAGCCCGATGCAGGGCTCAATCCCAGGACTCTGAGATCATGACCTGAGCAGAAGGCAGAGGCTTTAACCCACTGAGCCACCCAAGCACCCAACTCTTAAGATCTCTTTACACAACTATTTTTAGTAATAAGCTCTTATCTTTCCAAAGTATCAGTCCAATTGTCCAAATTATCAAATTCCAAATTAATGATCTTTTCCTATAGTCTATGAAATCTCCCAGTTTAGCAAACTGTATCTCTTTTATTACAAATAAATATCTTTAGGCAAAATCCACTGGCAAACATTCAGATGTGGAAAAAAATAATTTCAAAACAATTTAGTAGGTTATATTTAACAACTGATATTAAAGTCTAATCAGCTGTAGATGTTAGCATAATTAGATTATATGATATTGCCCCAAATAGGTAATTTATTTCCCAAAATTTCTCTATATAGCATGCAATTAAATTGCAAAATATATTTCAAAAAATAACGAAACCACTCAATACAGGAAACCGCAATAAGCAAAGCACTAGGACACAGGGAAACCAGTAACTGCGACATGTGTGTGTTTAATGAAAAAAAAATCTGTTCAGGCGTATATTCAGATGCCAAGTGACTTCCACTAGAATCTTCATCCAGAAATTCTACTTTATTGCTCTGATCCCCTTAGGTAATCAACACACATACACTAAAATGATTGCTAAGGATAATCATCTACTTTTATTTTTGTCAAAAACAGTATCTTACCTGATGCCCTTTAAGTCAATGTCTCAAATGTTTTTGACCACAACCACAGTAAGAAAAATTTCATATTGTAACCTAATACAAAAATATTCATGAACTTTACATAATATTTTTCTTACTAATACTGATGCACTTTTTTAAAAATACTGGTTTCACTCTACCAAATTAAAACAAGAGCTTGAAAAAACATTGTTTCAACTATTTTATTTTACTTGTGTGTGTGTGTGTGTGTGTGTGTGTGTGTGTGTGTGTGTGTTTTGAGAGAGTGGGAGCAACTGAGCATGGGGAGAGGTGCAGAGAGAGAGAGAGAGAAACTCGAGCAGGCTCCATGCCCAGAGCAGAGCCTAAGGGGGAGTGCTCTATCTCACAACCCTGAGATCATGACCTGAGCCAAAACCAAGAATCCAACTCTTAATGGACTGAGCCACCCAGAGGTCTCTACTTGCATGTTATTTTTAACAACATGATTCTAGGTTGCTATTCAGAAGATGAATATGATTTGCCCTAGTACTAGAATGGTTGTAACTGATTCCCATGGGTGGTACATCTTTCCGCATCCATACCATGCCACACAAGATGGAAAAGAGTGAATCACCACCAAGGGAAAAGCAAAGAAAAGCTAGACAGAACCATGCTGTTATGTGACCAGGGTCCTCCAGAATTATGTAAAGTACTATAGCATACAGAATAGAACACTGAATTTAGAATTATGTCTCACTTATATCATGTTGGGGCAGGACACTTTGCAGAGATTTAATGTTCTCATCTGTGATGAGTAACACGGGCCAGGGGCTCAGTCTCTTATCCACTACTCTATTCCCAGAGTCTAGAATAGTACTTGGCATGTAGTAAGTGCTCAATAGAGATTGTTGAGTGAATGAATGAATGAATGTATGAATATCTTGTTCATATGGTTGCAAGCAGGATATTGTCCAATGTGTGATTTTGTTTCTAAATTCAGTCTGAAAGAATCGGAGACCCAATATGCTAGAAGCTTTACACTACCAAGTGATTGACTAAGTGCCTTCCTCTTTTTTTCCAAGAAAAAAAAAATGGGGTTGGAAGGACTTTCTGTATTTTTCTTTTCTAACAGCTCATACATCCAGCAGATACGTAACATTCTGCCCTCATAAACCACAAATATAAAAACTGAGCTACTCTTTCATGCACCAAAACCATTTAACTCCTCCTTGGTACCAAACAGATGATGAAGAGGGCCCCAGAACAAAATTGTAAATTACAGTACTTGATTTTTCAGCCAAACATGTATACTGGTAAATGTTTTAAAATTATTTTGTCTGGGCACCTGGGTGGCTCAGTGGGTTAAAGCCTCTGCCTTCGGCTCAGGTCATGATCTCAGGGTCCTGGGATCGAGGCCCGCATCGGGCTCTCTGCTCCACGGGGAGCCTGCTTCCTCCTCTCTCTGCCTGCCTCTCTGCCTACTTGTAGTCTCTCTCTCTGTGTCAAATAAATAAATAAAATCTTTAAAAAATAATAAAATAAATAAAATTATTTTGTCTGATGCTCAATCATACTGAATTATCCTCGTTAGCTATAACCTCACATTCCCAAGATAAATTATTTATTCCATTCATCGTTAATTCTTCAGTAATTCTTTTAGTTACGCTATCACGCCTGCCTCTGTGAGGAATACAAAAGATGCCAGTCATTGCAATCTTAACATGATTTATCAGCAAACTGTCCACTAACTATGCAAAATACTACCTGATCAAGTATAATAAGCAGTATAGACAGTAAGTCCTTAAGATATGCGGATAAAAAGAAATCTTTATCTTCATAAAGGAACTCATCACCTAAAATTCTAGGATTCGGGGATGGTAAATACATGGCAAATGAACAGTCATTTTCTTCACCCTCTAGTACCTTGATCAGGTCAATTACTGATCATGGTTTTTTTGGACAGTGAACATAGATAGGACCTCTGGATTCTTCCCCAGATATGGGGAAGAATTTATCATCTCTGGGTTCAAGACTCTTTTAGTGGTTGGAGAGAAGTCTTTGCTTATATTAACTATCACACGAATCTTGTCCAAATATACACCAAAAAGAATACATTTAACCCCCAAATCTACTCTTGTAATGGAAGAGGTATCTATTTTCCTAAGTGGTCTAACAAAATGATACTATTTAACTTTAGGTCTTAAACTACTTATGTCAAATGGTGATCATGGTCTACCATTCCAATAAAGGAAGATATTTTATGACCATGAAGGCTCATTCTTTAACAAATCACACATGAAATTATAAAAAAGATATGTTCATTGTAACAATACAAAAGCACCTATGTAAAAATTAGAAGTTTATGAGCCCCTTTAATAGTCCATTCCCCAAAGTAGCCAGGATTAAGTTTGGTGAACATCCCTTCAAACTCTTTTTATATTTAGATAAGGAAAAAGTGTGTGTGTGTGTGTGTATTCACATCTTTCACATCTGAGTTATACCAGAGCTATTTTCTTTATGAAAATATTTCCAGCAAATTTTAAATTTGAAAATGATCTGCAGTATTTAATAGATGAATAATAAGGTGAATGTTATATCTTGTACCTAACACAGCTCATTGTTCAACATAAAACACTGGAAAAGTGCATTAACCCAACACTTTTTCACATGGTAGTATAATGAAAGATTCCACCCAAATTTTGTTCAAGCTCAAAAAAAATGAAAACTTCTATTGAAAAATATCCTTTATATACGGTGGTACCACATACACAGGAAAAGGAAGGTCTCATTTCTTTTTTAGGAAAAATATGAAATATGAGAAATGAGAACTGAGGCACAGATATTCATATCTACAGTTATTCATGAAAATACACTTGCCGAGACACAAGGTATTCAGCAGAGAAGGAAGCTCGCCAAGTGCTTAGTTTAATACTTTCATTTTACATATAAGGAAGCAGATTCAAAGGTCACAAAGCCAAGAACAGAGGCAGCACGAGAATCACAACCCACCGTCTCTTACTGTGCTCACCATACAAAACCACACGGCCTCGGCCTTCTTTAATGGGAGGAAATGTGTTTATATGGATTGAGGTTTATATGGTTTAAACAGAATTGCCTTTGTCCCCAAATCTTGCTCCTTGGGGTCCTGCTCTCCTGCAAAGCCTGAGGCACCATCAAGCCTGCAATCCTTTCTCCTCACTCCAGGCAGGAGTCTGCAGCCCCACTCTGCCCAGAACTCCATCCTTCACTTGCATCCTTAGCGAAGCCCTGAGGCTCCAAGAAGAGAAATGTGACCTGCTCGTCTCCAGATAAAAAGCCACGGTTGTGAGAGAGAGAAATCACGCATACAGGTACCTGTAGGAAAGCCAAAGGTACATTGCCATGATTAATGACGATGAAGCCTCGGAGGAAAAACTCTGATCCCCACAATTATATAACCCATGTCCTGATTTGGGTTCTGTATTCAGAGATGGATTCATGTTCCAGATAAATGGCAGCCCTATAATGCAGGCTAAAATGTAGCCTCTGAAAGTTCTGATACTAGTAACACTCTTACTTCTGAAAGCAGGTATATTTATTCATGATACAGAAGCTCAATATAGAAAATGGACAAAAATAAAGCAGAGTTGAAGCAGGAGCTTGTAAAAGGGATTTCACTTTACTCTTCCCTCATCCCTTCTCCTAATCCACATCCGCTTCTGGGCACCCCTGAGGAAAACTTGAGCTCCAGAGAACGTATTTGAACAACTTTATATATATATATATATTTTTAAGATTTATTTATTGACAGAGAGAAATCACAAGTAGGCAGAGAGGCAGGCAGAGAAAGAGGAGGAAGCAGGCTCCCCGCTGAGCAGGGAGCCCGATGCAGGCCTCCATCCCAGGACCCTGAGATCATGACCTGAGCCGAAGGCAGAGGCTTTAACCCACTGAGCCAACCAGACGCCCAACTTTATATATTTTGACACATTCACCTTTATTAAGCCACATCAACACCTACATAAAGACAGAATAATTGACATTTTACACATTACAAATTGATAATAATGGGTGGTGTTCTATTTACCTCTTGCTCACTAAGAACTTTCTACTCTGATTTTTCTCAAACATTAACAAGCTATAAATACCTTGTTCTGTCTCAGATAATGTGTATATTAAATCATTTTTCTCCTGATCACAAACCCACTCCCCCCCACCTCCGACCCCTTTTCCCCAGGCCAGAGCTGTTCCATCAGTAGCAAGAGAAGCACAAGCCCAGTGCCAGATTCACGCAGGCACACTGCTCAGTGTTCCAGAGGACAGGACCCTTCCCTGCCCAGGGTACTGCCTTCCAATGTACCCCCAAATCCCAAACCTTTAAGCAGCTAAAGACATATTCCCCTCAGTCCTCTTGCAAAAATGACACCAGAATTAGCTCCATCAGTTCACACTTCTGGGCCCCCTCCCCAAAAGCCCAGTCTAAGTAATTGGGCCCCTGGGGTCAGGGGTGTTGTTGGGGAGTTGCTGTTGGCCATCCCATTTCCTCTGCACCACTCACCTCCATTCCTCTCACCTCTAGATGCCGCTTCTATCTTCCTTGAGCCTATAGTCTTCAGGTTTGTGGACTTGTGCATATGGATGGCCAACTCAGAAGCTACTTATTATTGTAGTTGTACCTTCAGCCAGATCTCAATCCAAGTTTAGGCTGAGCCCAGACCTGATTATCTCTAATAAGAGAGACTCAAAATTCATACACATATACTGAAGCTAGAATTGCTGTAGTTGCTGAAAGAGTCCTCAAAAGTAAATTTGCACATACTAGAATTTCTCCTAAGGACAATGACCTCCAATTTAAGAGAGATTATCATGACTAAGTCAAAATCATGAATACCTGACAGGTGGTTGACAAATCTGAGCAAAGGCGGGTGATCTGGGAGTCCTGGAAAGGGAGACTTAAAGCAAAGTGTTGCAGTCAATGCATCTCTACCACTGTTTAAAGGAGAGCCAGCTTTTGGGTCACTGCCCGGCAAAAGGGGAGATCACAGGCTTCCATGGCTTCGTGACACTATCACAGAGGATCAGTCAGCTCTTCTGTTTTTTCAACAAGTAGCCCTCCAGCCTTTACCTGGTTGCCTCTGCCGTAAGGTAAATGCCTCAACCTGCTTCTGAAAAGGCAAATGGGCCTGCTAGTTGCTTTCGTCTTTCAGATGTAAATTAATAATCTAAAAATGGGATGCTTTAGACAGATTTGGATTTGTTTACTTACTGTAACTCAGAGCCATGGGTCCTGCTAACATCTGGGCAGAACTCAAGGGCCTTTGTGTCTGACAACAAAGGTTCCCAAATCCTCTCCAGACACCTCCCCTCCACTTGCCTTTCCTGGGGATCCTATGGCTTCCTCATCTCTAAATTCTGTTCGAAGAATAGGGAAGAATCATTTATACTTTGATAAATGCTCTTCACAGCCCTAACCTAAACTCAGGTGTTTTCAGTATATTTAGCAAATGTATTCAATATAGTTAACGTCTATTGTAACTAATCGCTAAACAGGCTAAGATGCCTTGTGAATTTCAGGGAGCCTTGTAATTGGCAGAGGAAGCTTTGCCTTGCCACTAGTCTTCTCCCATGGAGGCTGCGCAGCAAGCACACCTGCTTTGGTCTTTTGGGATGCCTGGGATTAGTTGTGGGGGATGAGCCTCAGGGTTCCAGTTACCTGTACTCTTACTGCTTCAGTTCTCTATCCCTAATGCCATCCTCAGGGGACCACGCTTTGAAAGGCCATTCAGATCCTTGCAGGAAGGCTGCAGTCCCCTCTCCTCCTCCAGAAAGCGTTCTCAAACCAATTGGGAGACTGTGCCACACCCATTTGGCATTTACATTCACCCCACCACTCGTTTCTTCACTACTTCTTGGGCTATCTGTTGACTTTTTACCTTGAGTGTCACCTACAGCACCCAACATTATCCGAGGCATATGCAGTTTTGATTGCTTGATTGAGAAGGTTAAAAATGCTAAATTGCTGGGTGCCTGAGTGGCTCAGTCGGTTAAGCATCTACCTTTGGTCCAGGACCTTGGGATCCAGGCCCACACTGAGGTCCCTGCTCAGCGGGAAGTCTGCTTCTCCCTCTCCCTCTCCCCATATCCCCTGCTCCTGCTCTCTAGCGCATGATCTCTCAAATAAATAAATAAAATCTTTTTTAAAACTGTTAAATTAAGAGTTATGAAGTTGGGAATCCTTGACATGTAAAAGGAGAAAGATGATCAATGAAGATTAAAGGCACAGCTTCATTAAGGGGGAAAAAATGAACCCAAGCTGGGGGATGCTCTCTAAAACATTCTTTTTTTATACTTTTCTGCATCTTTGTTTTACATCGAAGAGATTCTTGGTTATACTTCTCCACTGCAAATTACAATTAACATTCTAATCAAAATCTGACCCACAGCCATGAGCCATGATCCCCTCCCCCACCTCTCCAGGGACCAGACATATGTGACAGGGGATACACAAGGAAATATTTTTGCACCAGAACCACCAGCTACAGATGAAAGCAGTTAAGTCACTAAGCAATAAGGCTACTTTTCAAGTAATATTACAACACATTACTGGAAGTTGGAGAGAGGGGCTCCCCCTTTTAGAGCTCTTCCATGTAGGACTTCCTTGTGGCTCTCCCATGGTCCCCCTCTCCCAATCCCATCCATTAGTCTAAGAAAAATGTAATTTTCATAGAAATCAACAATGAGAAGTGGAGGCTCACTGGGTGCTGGTGTTAGTGGAAGAGTTGTAACAGACACCCACAGTTACGGCCTTTGGCCCTTTCAACACCAGGGAGGGGTGACTTCAGCCAGAATGCCATCAGCAACAGTGTGGAGGAGAAATGCAGACACAAAATTGCAAAAGACAGAGCTTCTCCCTTCAGTTCAGCTACTCATTACCTATATGACTTTCACAAGCCAGCCTGGCCCAACTCCAACTGGAAAAGGAGGACAGAGCTATCTGCCTGGCTCACGGGTGCTTCCACTAGGATCAAGTAAGGGGAGATAAGAACAGCAAGAGGAGAGGCCACTGGTGACTGGGGCCTTATCACAGCCAGGTGCCTCCTAAGCATCATAGCTGTTAATCCTCACAAGGCCCCTGTAGATCATATTATCCTCATTTTACAAATGAGCAGATGCAGGTAGTTAAAGTCACCAGTCAAACTCAGAACCGTTGAACCCATGCTTTAACCATCACACTATACAGCCTCCCACTATGTTTTGAAATAACTTTGAAAACTAAGAGTCCATACACATCGAATCCCTGAAGAAGCTGGTGGCCATGTTTGATTTCCCCATTTTTTTTTACTCTTCCCTCCCAACAAGCACCCCCTCTCCACCAATTCCATAAAGCTCCGTACTCTTCCCGACCTCCTTCTCCTAATTACTCCTTTTTTATTCCTCTTGCAGCTTTCCTTTTGTGCTTTCCCCTCTGTTAAATCATTTTAAGCTTTCCTAATTAACACAATGAAAACCACCCCCAAAAAGGGCACATTTTTTTAAAAGTGCATATAACGGACTTTATCTGAATATTAAAGTGGAGCTAAATATTTAGTAAGAATGCAGGAGACATTGAAAAGCTGTTTGTTTTTTTTAACAACCCCTTTCTTGGATTAACTTTAGACCCAGCGGAGACTTTTACAAAGATAAAACGATAGTAAGTTTAGTAAATTTTAAAGAGAGTCATCATGAAACCAAAAGTCATTTCTACTTTAGATTGTCAGCATATGATTACACTAGAATTTCATCAGATTGAAAAATAAGAACACAGATTTGACTACACAGAGAATCCTCAATTCTCAAAGCTTTTACAGAAGGGTGCTGTTTACCCAACTCCAGAGATATGCCTGATTCCCTGAGGCTGATGGGGCTGCTCTTAGGGGCCACATGGAACTCTGCTCCTTCTATACCATTTTTATCATCTTAACCAGGTTATATAGTGGCCTGTTTCACGCACCAGTCTCCTCCACTAGCCAGGGATGGCTAGAACAGAAAACAGCATTTTATTCATCTCTGTATTTCTAAAACGTCTGGTACATCAAGATCCTCAACACAGATCTGTTGAGTAATGGAACCAAAATTCACATTTAGCAGGGAAACATGCAGCCTTCAGCCTGACTGGGGTTATCACAGGGCAGGACACATTGGTGATCACTGGCTTTTCATTTGCCTACATGAAAATAATCTAAAGCCTTTGGGTTTTTAGAGGAGGAAATACACATGGTGCCTTTTTCAGACCATCATCCAGAGATGGGGCAGGCTGGAGCTTGCTTGCGTTTCTTCCAGATGATTCTGATTTTGAGTTACAGTTTACACCAACACTGTTACAGATCAGGCTACCTGAAAACAAACACTCCTTTTTCCTGGCAAGGTTTTTTTCTTCCATTCCCCTCCCACTTAATCCAAACACCACTTGCAGAACCAAAGCATGTGTCCTCTGTGGCCACCTTACCAGAATTTTGGATCATTATTCCGACTTCTCCCTTTTCAACACTTGGTTCATTCTATACCTTTATTATGATCTTAACCAGCTTACTGGTTACTTAAAGGGGTTACAGGTTACTACTTTACAGGTGAGGAAACACGGTGCTTAAAGTTTGTTCTACACACTGAGTAGAACCCAGTTCCTCCACTTCCTGATTCCTAATCAAGTGCCCGCAGCAAAATCCCCGGAGAAGCTTGCTTACACACACACACACACACACACACACACACACACACACACACACACACACGCACGCACGCACACACGCAAAAGGAAAAAGAAAAAAGCCCAGCCAGGGCTTCAACCCCATCACTTCTGACTCCAGATCTTTGGGGTGGCCCCAACAAGGTGTACTTTGAAAAACTCTCAGGTGCATCTGGAAGGTGCCTGAGGTTAGGCCTTCGGGCACCAGACGATATAAACCTTGTAGTGCCATCACGCATTCCGTGAACACCTCACAGTTATTTCTGTTTTCATTCAAAACAGACTGTGGCCAGACAGACGCTCAATACCACGACACTGGAGCAAGTCTGGCAGTTGTCACTTACTTTTCTCGGTAGGAGGGGTTTCTACGGACCTCTTCACACTTAAGTCAACGAAACCCGGGGGTCACTTTCCCTCAGCTAAGTCCCCCGCCCCGCACACACACACCCCGAAGCAGGGGCGCTGTCGCTGGTAACACACACAGCCGCGCACCTGCAAAAGCCACCGCGACCACCGCCCCGCACGCCATCCAGCAAGGCCACCCTCATTCTCTGTCCCTGGTCGAGGGTGTTGGGGGCACCACGGCCCCCGGCCCCTTTTCTCCCGAAGTCTGTGGGGACTTCCCCCCGCCGCCACTCGGTCATTTTCTTCCCATCACTTCAGTCTCTCAGGGGACAAGCTACGTTTGAACTTGAGATTCTCACGTTCGGGGTGGTTCAGAAATTACCCCGCGGTGAACGCAGACGTCCCCGCACCCTCCGCTCCCAGCCCCTGCGCACCCAGAGCTCGGAGAAGCCCAAACACGCCCCCCGCCCGGGGACGGCGGGGCGGGCGGCAGGTGGCGGCTCGTCGGCGCGCTCGTCA
>LNAC01000121.1:3381822-3413403 GCA_002007465.1 Ailurus styani
GTTATCACCTGCTTACCAAAAGGTCAGGCTTTGGGGGAAGCCTGAGTTGTGCTGGGGGCTTATGGCCCCAGTGCCCACTACCCTGTACTGAATGACAGTGCTCTGAACCTCGGCCTCCTCAAGATGGCATCTTGAAGGAGGCTGGGGAGTCATATTCCAGTGCTGGGAACCTACTCCATCCATTGGGTGGTGGGATAGTTTTGGCAGATAGCCTCTGTCCAGTAGTGACATCTCCAACTCCTGTCCCCTCTTCTGTCTCAACTACACTGCCTAGCATGACCCTGGGAGCCAAGTTTAATCTCGCGAGGTGCCCAGGACAAGGGGTAGCCTGACACCAGCAAGTGTCTATCTCCCTGCTTGGCACTGCAGTGTGGGGGTGAGGAGGCTGTAACTCCCTCTTGCCTCCCAGGCTGCTCAGGCTTGAAGGAGCCAGGGCCTACTGAAATCATACTGAGTAATTTTGTAATCATTTCTTCGTTACGGTAATGAGAGCCATTTATAACATTTATGGTTTTTCTTTCCTTACACATTTGCCTTTTGAACACATTTCCAGGAACTCATTAGTTACCAATATAAGAGACTGTCTTAGGCAATACATTACTCCAAGGATATGGATTTCTCTTCTCACACCACAGCCTCCTATTCTGCCCTTCCCTGTCTTGCTTCCTTTTTTTTTTTCTCTTAATTTCTTTATGACCTTTAATCCCTTGAATCCCTTCCTATTTTCTCAGCCCATTATCGCCATTCCGACTTTCCTGATCTCCCTACCTACCCCACGGAGGTCCTGTGTGTGTGCGTGTGGTGTTTCTAAAATTTTTTTAGTGCACGTTTCCTTACCACCAGGAGACTCTTCATTCCCTAGACCTCCCTCCATTCGCTGCCGGGGGTCTCCCATCTACTTCCCTTGTTACTTTCCCAAATTGTTACACATTCCTGGAACAGCAGAAGAGTATGTGGATTGGATCCACTGTGAATTCATACAATCGGAGAAGAGCATTTATCCCTTCTTAGTATCCTTTTCGTTCTCTTTCCAAGGCATGCTCTTCCTCAATCTTAAACCTTTTCCATCTAAGACCTCAGTTGATGCCCCTCCTCACTATCAACAGACAGGATTGCCTTCAAGGAGAAAAGAAATCTCCCCTAGAATTTCCACAAATATTCTCGCATCTTTCCATTCTGTATCTGTCTTCTTTCTGAGAAACATTCCCTCTTTGCAAAAGCTAATCCCTATGGCTTAAATCCCAAACCCTCAACTTCTCCAGGATTGGACACTACAAGTTGTCACCTTTTACTTGCATTTTCAACATCCTCCCCTTGGCTCTTGGGTCTCTGCCTTCAAGCTGAGGCCTCAGTTACCCTTTAAATAATAATTATTAATATTAATATAAAATTTCCCACCAGCTCTGCTCGTCCCTTCAACTATTGACCTATCATCTATGTTCCCTTAGCATCAAACTTTATGAATGAGTGTGCATTCTCATTCCTTCAGTTTCTGACCCTTAACTCAGAATGCCCTAACACAGCACATCCACCACCTATCCCCTAGAATCTGGACTTCCCAACCATTCTACTTTACCTCCTTCCTTAGAAATCAATAGTCACATCCACTGGGCTCACTCTTAGCATTATTCACTTTTCTGAACCATTCATCAGGTTCATTTATCCCTCCTCCTTCACTTTCTTCCCCCAAAGTTCTTTTTTCCCTCCTAACCAATTTAGAGGATTTTTTTTTAAATTGGCTACATGACAACTATTTGATGCTACCCTTACTTAGAGGTCTTGGTTCCTTTGGTAGGCCATCAGGTCGAACACTTTAAGGAAGCCAGACTCCTGGACATCCCATGCCATAGATCAGTTATCCAAAATTGTGTAGATTTTATATACCTAGATTTTGTATGCTCTTTCAATATTATCTATCTACACACTTTCTGGGGAGAGGGAGAAGGAGTTGTAAATAGGCCCAAGGAAATAGCTAACAGCTGTAAGTAGAGGCAAAGCAATTATCAAGAAACTGAAAGAAATCCTACATGAAATGATCTGTCTGTCCAAAGCTATTATCTCCATATTGAAGAAATAATGCCAACCCTGGAAGAAAGCAATTCCTCGCTTAGCTTCTGTGATTCTGTATCTCCTGGTTCTCTAAACACTTCTTTATCTCCATCCTTTTCTTTTCCCTTTTCTGAAATGTAGGTAGTCTTCCAAAGTTCTAGCTTCAGATCTTTTCCTTTTTCAGTCTTCTCTTACTCTCCTTCCATTTATGTTCTGAATAAGCTTATTATAAACCACTTGTCGGCACACAAATTCCAAATCTCTAGCCCTGAAAGATCCTGAGTCATCACCCCTCAGATCCCAGCCATCCTAACTCAACATTCCAACCTGAACTCAGATTCATGTCACTATAACTAGTTTCCTATTTCAATTTTTGTATTAACAGCACTGCCATTTTCCTAGACATACGGATTGGAAACCTCCATGCATTTTTTGTTTCTTCCCTCATCCTTCTCTCCCATTTCATACTTCCTAAATTCTATCAGAAGTGTACTTAGAGTAAGTTTGGCCTATAGAGCCTTGTGATACCTATCTTTGTCTCAAATTACAGTATGTGACAATTGAAAGAGAAAATTTTTACGAAGAAATTTAAATAGTTTTATTCAGATACTTAAGTTACCATTAATGATACTCATTCTGCAAAAACATTATTTATGGCAAGTACAAGATGTAAAACTCAATTTCTACTTTTAAAATTTAATTTTAATGAACTAAAATTACATGCAGTTGAAATATTTTTACCTACTAGAAAAAATTAGTGATCGTTTAAAACTACATATCAGTCATTTTAGAAGGTAACTTAATTTCATTATGTATCAAGGACTGAATTACATTCACTCAAAATTCATATATTGAAGCCTTAACCCCCAAAGTGACTGTATTTGAAAATAGGGTCTTTAAAGAGGTAAAGTAAAATGAAGTCATAAGGGTGGCGCTCTAATCCAATATGACAGATACCTTAATAAGAAAAGGAAGACACACTGGAGATGCACATGCACTAAAAACAAGGCCATGTGAGGACACAGGGAGAAGGTATTATCTGCAAGCCAGGAGGAATCCTTGCCAGAAACCAACCCAGTTGACACCTTGAGCTTGGATTTCCAGCCTCCAGAACAGTGAGAAAGTAAATTTCTGGAGGATCATAGGGGAAGGGAGGGAATAATAAAACAAGATGAAATCAGAGAGGGAAACCAACCGTAAGAGACTCTTTTTTGTTGTTAAAGATTTTATTTATTTATTTGACAGAGAGAGACACAGCAAGAGAGGGAACACAAGCAGGGGAATAGGGAGAGGGAGAAGCAGGCTGCCCGCTGAGCAGGGAGCCTGATGTGGGGCTCGATGCCAGACTCGATGCGGGGCTGGATCCCAGGACCCTGGGATCATGACTTGAGCAGAAGGCAGACGCTTAACGACTGAGCCACCCAGGCGCCCCAAGAGACTCTTAATCATAGGAAACAAACCGAGGGTTGCTGTAGGGGAGAAGGGTGGGGGGCGGGGTAACTGGGTGAGGACATTCAGGAGGGCACATGATGTAATGAGCACTGGGTGTTATATAAGACCGATAAATCACTGATCTCTACCTCTGAAACTAATAATACACTATGTGATAATTAATTGAATTTAAATTTAAAAAGTAATAAATAAATAAAATATATTTCTGTCGTTTAAGCTACCCAATCTGTGACTTTTTTTTATTATGGCAGCCCTAACAGACTAATGCATTATGAAAATTTTAAATATACTAAGAAGAGAAAACAGTAAAATGAGCCCCCCCCAACCATTGCTAAAACTTAATTACCAAGATTTGGCCACATGCATATCACATACATTTTTTCTTTTCTTTCTCTTGCTGATGTATTTAGAGCAAACCCCAGACATCAGCTTACACCATCCTTTCTTACTACATGATGTACCTCTTACACAATATCAATGCCATTATCACACTGACATCATTAACAAGAACTTGGAATTGTATAAAACCCAGATCATATTCAAACCCTCAAATGTCTCAAAAGTGTGTTTTCACGACTCTTACTTGTATTGTTTCTTTTTAATCAAGATCTACATAAATTCCACCCATTATGTTTGATTATTATGTCTCCTGAGTTCTATTTTTTTTTTTTTAAAGATTTTATTTATTTATTTGACACACAGAGAGAGATCACAAGTAGGCAGAGAGGCAGGCAGAGACAGGGAGAGGAGGAAGCAGGCTCCCCGCTGAGCAGAGAGCCCGATGCGGGCCTCGATCCCAGGACCCTGAGATCATGACCTGAGCCGAAGGCAAGAGGCTTTAACCCACTGAGCCACCCAGGCGCCCTCCTGAGTTCTATTTAGTCTTTTTATTTTCCATTTCATTGATTTGTGGAAGAAACCAGGTCTATAATGTCTGAATGTTCCACATTCTGGATTTGTATGTTTACTTTCTTGCTGGTGGTACTTGTTCCTCTATATCCATATTTCCTGTAAACCTATGCCACTCTTGTTTTTCATAAGTTATATTTTTATTCTCTACCTTATGGGTCATTCACAAAAAGACATGTCTTTCGGTGATGACTTTCATTCTGAATTCATTTTGTTTTTAATGTTTCATTCAATAGGCACCAATTGTGATAAGTTAGTCATATTCTAGTTGTTTCTTTAAGATTGGAATGATGATATAATGTAGGATTTGAAGACATATCAACAGGAGTTAAATAAAAGAAAATTATTTTAGAAGAAATATTTATCATTGTTTTATACAGCTATGTTCATTGCTTCAGTGTGCTCTACTATAAGAATATTCTCTTCTTAAAAATTTATCTATTTTGGGCGCCTGGGTGGCTCAGTGGGTTAAAGCCGCTGCCTTCGGCTCAGGTCATGATCCCGGGGTCCTGGGATCGAGGCCCGCGTCGGGCTCTCTGCTCAGCAGGGAGCCTGCTTCCTCCTCTCTCCTCTCTCTCTGCCTGCCTCTCTGCCTACTTGTAATCCCTCTCTCTGTGTCAAATGAATAAATAAAAAATCTTTAAAAAAAAAATTTATCTATTTTAAAAGAAATAAAATTTCCCCATGTATCATTTATCTTTCTCGATTATGAGGGTTACATTTTTAGATGTATAGAAGCAATTATTTTTAAATTACTGGAGGAGTTCAGCTTATATGTGTGCATATGCTATTTTTAGTAGTGTAGATGGGGAGTCTTGTGTTTCATAGATTAAAAACCAGAGCTGAGAGTTTCAGTGTCTTTCCCAAGTAAATACAGATATTACAGTTAAGTGTTTTTTTATCATGTAGGTGTAACTTTTTAATAAGTATGTAGATTTTAAATATTTTCTCTAGACTTGATAATTTTTCAATGTTATGGAAATTTTATAAAAGATACAATAGCACAATTATAATTACTCACATTTATTGGGTACCTTCAATGTACTAGGTATTACTTTATGCTCATTATGTGTAATAAAACATTTCAACTTCACAACAACCCCATAAATAGGTTTTAGAATTATTCCTATTTAATGGGTGAGGACTCAGTCACAAACCAATTAGATTTCTTTCCAAGTTTCTTCTCATAACCAGTAAGTGCAGAGACAGGATTTGAATCTAGGCAGCTTAACTCCCTGATCCTTAGAGAACTGATCCTGAGCCTTAGATCCTTACCCTCCATGCTGGGCAAAGCCTGCATTAAAGTGGTCTAAGTAGGGAGGAGGAGGAGGAAGTCACTAATTAGTTCTCAGCCTGTACAGACCAGTGCCCAATTTCCTCGTGGCTCCGGGGAACTTCTCCAGTTTCAGAGAGGCTTCAGGGAATCCCCATCCAAAAAAAGCGGTGTGGGATAGATCTGAGAATACTCTTGAAGAGCAGCGGAAAGCCCCGGCCCTTGAGAGACGTGAAAGAGTCTAGCAATTTCTCTCCCTGTGTCTTCTGACAGAACTAGTCAGAGTTAGTTTACAAAGATTGCAGCAGGTCAAGAAAGAAGTGGATGTAAATGCCTCTGGGAGAATTCAGAGCTAGTAAGGCAATGTAGCCTAGATCCATCATGCCTTCCAAGAACACACAAGAGGATGAAGTTTGCATTTTGAAGATCAGTTCTGAGGGAAATGACTTAGGTGAAAAGTTGCTTGTCATATATGCCTTTTTATCCTTCATGCTGAATACCTCACTTTAATACCTCAAAGACTTCTGTAAAGAAAACCTTTGTAGAATAAAAGGACATTGTATTAAAGACACAATTGATTTGGTAGGGTTCTGATTTGTTTTGTCGCAAAAATCCCTCTGTATATCTGAAACTTAAGTTTGAACACATTCTAAAGCTTTATATTTTTACTCCCCCACCACATTTTGTTTTCGATGTCACAATTTATATCTTTTTATCTTGTGTATCCCTTAATAAATTAATATAGTTATTTTTACCACCTCTGTCTTTTAACCAACATACTAGCTTTATAAGTGACTTAGTCCATTACAATATTAGATTATTCTGAATTTTACTGTATATTCACCTTTACCAGTGAGATTTATACTTCTGTATGTTTTCCTGTTGCTAATTCATTTTGGCTTAAAGACGTCCTTTTAACATTTCTCATAAAGCCAGTCCAGTGGTGATGAACTTCTTTAGCTTTTGCTTGTCTGGAAAACCCTTTGTCTCTCTTTCAATTCTGAATGAAAATTTTCCTCTGTAGAGAATTCCTGGTTGGCAGTTTCTTTTTTCAGCACTTTGAATATATCATGCTACTCCCTTCTGGCCTGCTAGGTTTCTGCGGAAAAATCTACAGTAGTCTTGTGGTGTTCCCTTGTACTTAACAAGTTCTTTTCCTCCTGCTGCTGTTAAGACTCTTTCCTTGACTTTAACTTTTGAAACTTTAATTATAATGTGTCTTGGTGTGGGTTCTTCGGGTTCATCTTATTCGGCACTCTCTGGGCTTGCTGGATCTGGATGTCTGTTTCCTTTCCCAGGCTAAGGAAGTTTCCAGTCATTATTTCATCGAACAAGTTTTCAGCCCCTTCCTCTCTCTCTTCTCCTCTGGAACCCCGTAAGGCTAATGTTGTTCTGGTTGATGTCATCCTTTAAGTCTCTTACACTGTCCTCACTCTTTTTTCATTCTTTCTGCCTTTTGCTGCTCTGATTGGGTGAATTCCACTGTCTTATCTTAAATTTACATTGGGTGTGCTATTGAACACTCTGATGTATTTTTCAGGTTAGTTACTGTATTCTTCAGCTCTGTGATGTCTCTTTGGTACTTTCTTATATTTTCTATCTCTGTTGAAATTCTTACTTTGTTCATCCATCCTTCTTCTAAGCTCAGGGTATGCACTGATGAGCAGTTTGACCAAGCTGATGACCAGTTTGAACTCTGCTTTTTTTCCCCTGAGACAAAAAGAGAGAGAGAGATGGGGGAGGGGGCAGAGAGAGAGGGAGAGGGAGAATCCCAAGCAGGCTCCACATCCAGTGTAGAGCCCGACACAGGGCTCATCTTACGACCCTGAGATCATGACCTGAGCCAAAATCAAGAGGTGGATGCTGCTCTCAGCTTTAGTGCCATCATCTTGGAAACCTCTCTGCCACGAGAGCCAAGTGGAGGAAGAAGCAAATGTGCAGCCTGAAGCATAAAAGAAGTAAGATGAGGCAGAGCTCCAAGTAAACTGCTAGCTTGTGCACCCATGGAGCCACAGGAACAGAAATAAGGAAAACCAGAGGCCAGGGACACTGGTGCCAATTGTTGGACTGCATGCCTACTTTCTAGAGCTTAATTCAATGGACCTAGGCCATCCATCACCACCTGATTGCAATGACCACCTTTGAGAGACCTGGCATGTTCATACCAAAACAGTCTCTTTTGGTCCTTTGCCCTGGACCTGTGACTTCTGGGACTAATTCTGCTTTCATTTGTGGCTGAATGAAACACATGTGCAATAAATCATCTCTTCTGCTGTCTCAGCTGAAGAAAAAAAAAAAGAGTCAGATGCTTAGTCAAGTGAGCCCTCCAGGCACCCCTTGAACTCTTTATCAGGTAAATCACTTACCTCCATTTCATAAGTTTTTTTTCTGGAGTTTTATCTTGTCCTTTCATCTGGAACATATTCTTCCCTTTATTCATTTTCCTTGGCTCTTTTTGTTGGTTACTATGCATTAGATAAAACAGCCACTTTTCCCAGTCTTGAAGGAGTGGCCTATAGAAGATAAACCTTATAATTCAACCCTGTCCTAGGTCTTGGTTGTCTCTCAAACCTTTGTGATTGTCCAAGCAGCTTACTTTATTTTTAGTGGCTCCCAGCATTTGACGGTGCACCAAGACCTGTTAGTGTCCCAAGGTGAAGAGCTCAGTCTGCATTTAAATTCAGGCTCATTAGAATCCAGACCCTCTCCCAGTAGCTTTTAAAGTATGCAAATACACCCCTTCTAGGGGAAGACTGGGACAGGAGCGTTTCTCTCTGCTCCCTTTGCACTGAGCCCTGGGGGTGACAGCCAGTTAAGAACTGTTTCTTTCTTTGCTACTGTCCTGTTGGATGCATGAACACAAGCCTCACTCGTACCAGAGCCAGGCCATCAAGGATTGTGTCCTCTGGGTGACAGACCCAAACTCTGGGGGATCAGACGTGCACAGAAGCTCTTCTCTTAATGATACTGATCACCTGGAGCATAGCAGAGAGATAGCCTAATGATGGCATCGCAGGCCTCCCTGGTCTCTGGATTGGATTGTAATCAGCCCTGGAAATGTGTCTAATTAGAAGCCTTCCCTCAGGCCACAGCCACGAAGACAAGTTAACAGACCTCTTTTACAGAAAGAAAGATTAGGGGTGTTTTAATCTGCTGTCTCATTGTTGTGCTCTGGGTAGAGGGTAGCTGGTTCAGAAGTATTTCTCCATTTTTTAAAAAAGATTTTATTTATTTGTTTGACAGGAGAGAGAAGGAAAGAGAGAGAACAAGCAGGAAGAGCAGCAGGCAGAGGGAGAAGCAGGCTTCCCGCTGAGCAGGGAGCCCAATGCAGGACTCAGTCCCAGGACCCCAGGATCATGGTCTGAGCCAAAGGCAGACCCTTAATGACAGAGCCACCCAGGCACCCCAAGTGTTTCTCCATTTGTAACAGTCCCACAAAATCCACAAACATAGGCCCTGCTGGCCACCAGGGCCATGAGATTAAGAAGTGTCCCCTGAGCAGCAGCCAGAAAATTTGGGGTGCCAGATGAGTGTGCAAGCCCAGCCCTGGGAGGTACTAGCAATGAAGAATGAGGGAGAGGGAGTGGTGTCAAAGATGACACCATTGGCCTTCATCCCCAGGGAGCACCTCAGTAGTTTTCTTGACGTGTGCCAACCTAGAAGCCTGTCCCTCATGCTGAAGTCCCAAGACAAGCAAATGGGTATCTTTCACAGAACGACCTGGAGTGTGTTCCAGTTTGCTGTCTCTGAGCTGTGCTCTGTGGCTGGGAGCCAGCCAAGAACTATCTGTCCATTTGTTACAGTTCCACGGGACCCCCAAATGCATGTCCCACTGGCCACCAGAGCCAGGCCATAAAAGGGACTCTCTAGGTGGAAGCCACAGAAACCAGGGTACCAGACACATGTGGAAGCTCTACCCTGGCAGATTCCAGGGCTCTGGAGCTTGGCAGAGGGAAAGCTCAAAGCTAGCACCAGCCCTCTGCGGTCTCTGGAGGCATTAAGTCGGGGATCTTAGAAGTGTGTTTAATTAGAAGCCTGCCCTTCAGGCCACAGCTATGAAGATAAGCTAATAGGCCTCTATCATAGCAAGACTGGGCGCCTCAGTTTGTGGTTGCCTCTCTGTTGTGCCCTGGGGGTGATTACTGTGTAAGAACTCTTTCTCAGTTTGTTATAACCCTCTGGGATCCATGACAATAAGCCGGGCAGCCATGAGTGCCTAGCAATCTAGAGGTGTCCCCTGGGCTGCAGCCACAAAAATCAGAGCGGCAAACAAATGTATAAAGCTTCTTTGTGGGAGATACTGGTGAGCTGGAGTGAGGCCAAGGGAGAGAATAAAGATGGCGCCCACTGGCTTCTATCTTTGGAGAGTCTATCAGTGGGCCCCTGGATGTTTGCTAAATTGCAGGCCTGCCCCTCAGGCAGGCACCTTAAGATAAGCAAGTAAGTCTCTTTCACAGAAAGTTTGGATGCTTTTCATTCAGCTGCCTCTGTGCTGGGCCTCAGGTTGGGATGTCTGTGAGGGCCCATTAAGGACTGTTTTTCAGTTCTCTATAGTCTTGTGGATCTTGTGGAAGCAAGCCCTGTGGGCCTTGAAAGTTAGATATTTGGGGTGCTTGGCCTTTAGGTGCAGGTCTTAAAAGCGGGGGTGCCAGATGTAGGATCACACCTTCCACTCCTCAGGGAGAAGCTTGGGATGTTGTGTGCTGACACACCAGGGAGTGAGGTTTGTGGTAAGATTGTGTCCGAGGCTCTCCTACCCACTTCACTGTGGGTTTTTTCTTGTTCACCCAATCTGTAGGCATTGCTCAGTTACTTTTTGTTTTGGTTCCCCACCCCCCAGAGGAAATTTTTCCATATGTAGCTGTAGATTCAGTGTGCCTGTGGGAGGAGGTAAGTTCAAAATCCTCCTACATTACCATCTTGAAATGGACCTGCTCTTCTTCTATTATTTTCATTTCTATTTATTTCTCAGCGTATTTGCTCTGTCTTCATCCTCCAATGATAGATGACAGAACTTACCCCTTCTCCACTTTGCATTCTGCCCCTTCTATGTCCTTCACCTCTTTTCTCTCTACCCAGTCCTTTCTTTCTATTGATTCCAGGCTCATCTTCTAACAGCATAATTTTGAACAAGTAAATCTCTGCTCAGAAATCCCCATTGCCTCAATACTGGTAATATGGAGCCCAGGCTCCTTAGTTTGGGATTTGGGGGTCTTTCACAATCTCGCCTCCAACAAAGTGAAAACCTTCCACTCTCGACTTCCCCTGAATGACTCACTGTGGCCACAGGCATCTTTCCTCATAAACTACATATTTTCACCTCCAATTTTTTCCTTGCCATCTAATCTACTCCCTCTAGAACAACCTCTCCCTTCTTCCTTTTTGTTTACCTGAGTCACAGCCTTACTGAAATGCCAAGTTCAAGACCCACCTCTTTCAGAAGAAGGTCTCTTCTTACATGATACAACGCAATTTCAGAGACATAAAAATGTAATGAAATGTGCATTTAAAAATAAATAAAATACAGGGACACCTGGGTGGTTCAGTCATTTAAGCCTCTGCCTTCAGCTTGGGTCGTGATCCCAGGGTCCCGGAATCAAGTCCCGCATTGGGCTCCCTGCTCAGTGGGGAGCCTGCTTCTCCCTCTGCCTGCTGCTCCCCTTGCTTATGCTCTCTCTCTCTCTCTCTCTCTCTGAAAAATAAGTGAATGAAATCTTTAAAAAATAAATAAAATGCAATATAATTGTATATATAAACAATTGTATAAATATAATAAAATACAAGCGTGTCATCGATTGACTGAATGTTTAACAGCCTTAGTGCATGCATCTATAGAGGATAACTATGGTTTATTTTTGTTCAGCATCCATTCAGTCTTGTCCCCATAACTGTCCCCCTATTTCTCCCAGTGGGTCCACCCCTTTGCCTACTGTGGGATGAGGTATCTCCGGAAGCAGTGAATCCACATACAATCCAGGGATGGAACCCCTGACCAAGGCTAAATTAGCCGATGTATTAATACCCTTAACCAGAAGGACTGGTTTAGGGAAAATCTGGGATTTGAACCTGGAAGTATAGCTCTCCTGGAGCTCCCGGCAGCCGTCAGTAAATGGAGGCAGTGCGAAGGAATCAGAAATGAGAAATTAAGAGAGAAAGAGAGAAACAAAATTCTGGTCACATGTTCGAGTCCTGGCTCATAAAGCACCAGGACAGCAGCACCTAGACTGGTAATGACATGAGTCCCTATGTTCCCTTTTTGCCTCAGACCATGGATCTCAATACCTTCTTCTGCAGTTAAAATAATCCTGACTTAGACTAAAGAAGACAAATCCTTAGCTATCAAGACACATTCAACAAATGTTTATTGCATGCTTATCATATGCCAGCACCGTGCTAAAAATAAGTCAAATGTCTCTCCATTTAAGCTCCTTTTAGGTAGGAAGGGAAAAGCCTCCACCTCTGTTGCCCAGGTCAGTGCGGCATTCTACTTGGATTCTTACGTACACCCCGGACAGAATACGTGCAGTTTCATGCGAGTGGCTTCATCAGGAAGAATTGCTCTACCTATACCATATAACAGATAGACTTTGGACTTTATTAACCACATGTTTGTGGTAAACTCTATCCTTTTGAACACCATAATCTCTCATTACAAAAAATTAAGCCAGGACACCAATTTAAAATAGAGATTTAACATTATCTCTTAAAGCCAGCAGGCTGTTTCAAGGAAGCTGTTACTAAAGATACTCACATAGAAATTAGAGGGTAGTTAAATCCTTTTAAGGTTACATGCCATGCACTACTGATATTCAAGGTTCAGTTACTGGGTGGAAATCTGGAAGAGAAAATATTCAGCAGATTAGGCTGAAGAACAAAGAAAAGGTGTACATTCATTCAAGTGTACAACGCTTGGTGGACAAATAAATGTCACTCGTTTCAAGGCTTGACACGGCAGAGAGAAGCCAACTGCTGTTGATTATTCAGATGCTGGGCATATAAAATTGCATTTTAGCCTTCCCACAAATAGCCTGACACCAAAAATTTCAGCAATTTAGAGATAGTCAGAAGGAAGTATTCAATTTAAAGCTCATAAAATCAATATTATCACACGCATACTTAAAAAATAAGGTAGTTAATATTAATACTAATTGGAATTTTAAAACTCAAAGCCTAAGTGAAAACAGACTTTCTGCAGAAATCTATACATATATTATTATTTGAAACGTAAAAATGGACTTGTAGGGCGCCTGGGTGGCTCAGTGGGTTAAAGCCTCTGCCTTCGGCTCAGGTCATGATCTCAGGGTCCTGGGATAGAGCCCCGCATTCGGCTCCCTGCTTGTCAGGGAGCCTGCTTCCTCCTCTCTCTCTGCCTCTCTGCCTACTTGTGATCTCTCTCTATCTGTCAAATAAATAAATAAAATCTTAAAAAAATAAAAAAAATAAAAGTTTAAAAAAATGGACTTGCACACACAGCGAGAGAAAATTGAATACATGCAAATTTCTCTCCAATTGAATACATGCAAATATCACTTTCATGAAGGCACAAGGCAGCCCTAAGAACAAGTTTGAGGCAACAGGCTTTGAATAGCAAAATAGCAGAAAGAAACTTTCTGTATGGTGAAATCTATATCTATGTATCTACACCTATATCTATTCATCCGTTTATCTATCTATCCTAGAAATAATTCTTCCAGAAATACAGAACCAACAACGATTACCTCCAAACGTTGACGCTCCAAGAAGTGGCTGTTGGGAGAAACACTGGCCTTTTACTGCTCACATGATACTATGGCGAAGACATGCCCTTTGGATGGCTCTCTGGTGACAGCGTCTAGACAGTTGCATCTGCTTTCCCACTAGGAAATATTTCCAAGAGTCCTGGCCTGGGTATCATTGTTGTCTGTTTCTCATTATTGCATTAATAATGAGCAAATTTACTGGCTTAATTAGTGAATATGCTCTCGTTCAAAAAAATACTTTTGCTGGGGCGCCTGGGTAGCTCAGTGGGTTAAGCCTTGGCCTTCAACTCAGGTCATGATCTCAGGGTCCTGGGATCGAGCCCCACATTGGGCTCTCCACTCAGCAGGGAGCCTGCTTCCTCCTCTCTCTCTGCCTGCCTCTGCCTACTTCTGATCTCTCACTCTCTCAAATAAATAAAAATTAAATTAAAAAAACACACACTTTTGCTAAATAAATTCATCACCCTTAAATTTTTTTCAGAGATTTGATATAGAAGCATGAAAGCCAGCTCAAATATAATTAGCACATTAAACATACTCAAGTGTTCCTAATACAAATGAATAACTCCTCCAATCTTCTTCATAAAAGTATATAAATATTAAACATTCTATTTTCCATTCTATTTTCCATTAATAATGCTTATTTTATAAAAATAAATGTCTGTTATCAAATCATGGAATCCTTCACAGAAATGTCTTATTTACTATCTTAAAAATTCGTGCCTCTATGCCGCAAACTGCAGAGTGTGTGAAATTTAATTAGCACCACTTGTTTTAACATGCAAATTCTAAGAAATTCTAGGGCTGAGAGAAAAGGTTAAAGATGTATTGGCTTCACTACACTAATTATCTGTTAATTATCTTATCACAGAACAGCAAGAATCAAGAGGAGATAAATGGGATGGGAGATAGAACAAGAGCCAGAGAGAATACTGAAGGGAGAGGCAAAAATGAACGTCAAATCGGCTTACAACCTGGAGTGTAAATATATTAACTTTTCATAATTCAGACTCTAATAATTACAGGTCCACTTAAATTAACTAGAAGACAAGGTGCCTGTTTAGTCCTGTGCTACCCCATTATATTCATCAATCCTGAAGTGAGTCCTTACTGAGATGTATTTATCTCAGATTTCATTTTCCATAAATCAATAGCTATTTTCTACTACGTATTGGAGAAATTTCATTTTTAGTAAAATATCCTTTCCCCAAGAAACTAAGCAAGGAGTCCTGTGTAATTCTATAAAAATGGATATTGTGGGCGCCTGGGTGGCTCAGTGGGTTAAAGCCTCTGCCTTCGGCTCAGGTCATGATCTCAGGGTCCTGGGATCGAGGCCCGCATCGGGCTCTCTGCTCGGCAGGGAACCTGCTTCCTCCTCTCTCTCTGCCTACTTGTAATCTCTCTCTGTCAAACAAATAAATAAATAAATCTTTTAAAAAAATGGATATTGTGAAATTGCTTAATCAATCAAAACTGTATTTTGAGGTTTACTTTACTTAAGGCTTTCATTTTATGTGAAATTGTTGAGTTATTCGGGTATTTGATATTTTTCACTCACCAACTCTATGTCAAATGGCAGGAACAGGTGTGCATTTCTTTGAAAGATATTGAAGCTGGGTGAAACCCCTATCTTGCCTGTCATACTTGATAAGACTAAAATCATTTAGGTGAGGTTTTTAACACATTACAATACATCACAGTTCTGTTTTGAGCCTTAAGAGTGGCAAGATCCATAATAAACCTGTGTTTAAGTCCATCTTAACTTTACCCAATTCCCATTGCTTCTTGTGTATTTGTTCATTCATTCACTTACTCATCATTCAACAAATAAAGTTATCAAGTGCCTACAGTTCTAGAACCTGGAGATCCGTGGGTGCACTATGTTTTCCTTGTTAATTGTGACCTTATTTTTATCATCTTTTCATCTCTTCAGTGCCTAGGACTGTGCTTATATGGTCTGATGATAGACCCTACTAGTGTTGATGGTCAACAAATATTAAAGCATCTATAGCATGTTGGATGCTAAGCTACACGGTGGACAGTATCAGCTAAAATAATTGTCTGTGCTTAATGCCTTATCACCCAAAGTTTGAGTTAACATAGTAGGAAGACAAAAGTTATAAGAGAAGGTCAAATCCTAAATTTTGTAGGAAATATACACCATGTTCTTTTGAACTCATTTTTAGAAAAATTTCTTTCTTGGCTTGTACTCTCGCTCTCTTTTTTTTTACAAGATGGGATGGAATAGGTAAGGATAAAAGAAGGGCTCTTGACATAGGGAATATATTCAATAATATTGTAATCCTTTTGGTGACAGATGGTAACTAAATGCATCATGGGGATGGTGGAGATCAGGAATTGCTTTGTAATGTGTAAAACTATTGAATCACCCTGATGTATATCAGAAACCAATAAGATGTTGTATGTCAATTATACTTTCATAAAAAATTATAAGATATATTTTATGTTTTACTTTTTAATTAGCAATAATCGCGCCTCGGATAAACCTCATTGGCTACGATACTGCCACTGCGCAAAGCTTGTTTTACTTTTTAAAAGATTTTATTTATTCATTAGCAAGAGAGCGTGCTCTTGAGTGTGGGAGGGGCAGAGGGCGAGGGAGAGGGGGAATCTCAAGCAGACTCCCTGCCGAGGTTGGAGTCCATCATAGGGCTCTCACCAGCCTGAGATCATGACCTGAGGTGAAACCAAGAGTCGGTTGCTTAACCAGCTGAGCCACCCAGGTGCCCCGATGAGATAGCTACACCTTGTATTTCATTATGAAGTTCAAACCAAAAAAGTTAAAGAAATTCTCTTTCAAAGGTTGGGATGACTAAAAATGCTGTGTGTCAGGGGGGTTTAGATAACAAATGAAAACAGTGGGAGGGAAAGGGGGTGCATGGAGGAAGGAAGAGGGAGAAGCCTGGGGGGACAGATGACAACCAAAGAGCAGAAGGAACTGCCTCATAGAGACTGACATGTTCACG
Organism: Ailurus styani; assembly: GCA_002007465.1. Lineage (NCBI taxonomy): Eukaryota > Metazoa > Chordata > Mammalia > Carnivora > Ailuridae > Ailurus > Ailurus styani. Next base: position 3,398,232 of record LNAC01000121.1, read on the forward strand.
AGTCTGTCACTCCTGATTCTAACCAATTGGTTGCTTCTTTGCACAGACTGTGAGGTCCATAAGGGCTGTGACCCTGTTTGCCTTGGTGCGGGTTCAATAAACATTCATTAAATGAATGGCTAATAGTAAAGGTTCTGAACATAACTCTACACTTATGTAATACCTTTCAAAATGCTTGGTTACACATCTGTGCCCTGAGTAGGACACCCTGCCCACACCTGAGGGGACGTATGTGAGGATGTTTCACTGTTTGGAACAGGGAAACACTGGAAACAGTCTAAGTGCCCTTAATTAGGGAACAGATATATAAATTGTGGTATTTTCCCATCATGTAGCATTTTAAAAAAACGACAAATCTCTATCTCTCAATCAGGAGAGATCTCAAAAATATAATGTGTGAAAAAAGCATTGAATTATATGTACAATATAATACTCTATACACATAGCATATGTACAGACACAACTTTATCAAGACATAATTCACATATCATACTATTCACTCATTTAAAGCGTACAACTCAGGGGCCCCTGGGTGACGCAGTTGGTTGGGCATCCAACTCTTGGTTTTAGGTGGGGTTGTGACCTCAGGGTCATGGGACGGAGTCCTGTGTCAGGCTCTGAGTTCAGTGAGGAGTCCACTACAGTTTCTCTCTTTCCCTCTGCCCTTCCCTGAGCTTGCTCTCTCTCCCTCTCTCTAAAATAAATAAATAAACCTTAAAGAAAGTGCACAATTCAATGGTTTTGATGTTATTAACTTTAAAAATTATGATAAAATACCTATAATATAAAATTTGCCATTTTAATAATTTTTGAGTGTACAATTCACTGGCATTAATTACATTCACAGTATTGTGAAGTCATTACAACTATGTTTTCCAAAACTGTTTCATTACCCTAAACAAAAATTCTGTAACTATTAAACAATAATTCACCCTTGTGCCTCCCTACAACCTTTGGTAATCACTAACCAACTTTCAGTCTATGAATTTACCTATTCTAGATACCTCAAATAAATGGAATCATACAATATTTGTCTTTTTGTGTCTTGCTTATTTCATTTAGTATAATGTCTTCAAGATTGATCTATGTTGTAGCATGTATCAGAACTTCATTACCTTTTATGGTTGAAAGATATTCCATTGTATATATTATAAGCCATATTTTGTCTATTCATTCATCTGTTGATGGACACTTAAGTTGTTTTTACCTTTTGGCTGTTCTGAAAGTGATGCATCGAAATTGGTTTTACAAATATCTGTTTAAGTCCTTGCTTTCAATTCTTTTTTGTATATACCTAGAAATGGAATTGCTGGATCATATGCAATTATGTTTAGGTTTTTGAGGAATTGCCAAATCTTTTCATTGGTATATTCTTAAAAAACACTAAACACTTTGATAGATGATAGATAGATAGATAGATAGATAGATAGATAGATAGATAGATAATGTTTGGACTAATGCATATACTGGAAGAACACTCACAGAAGTTATTTTGGTGATAGGGATGGGATGCACATATGGAAAGAGGAAAAACTAGGCTAGTAGTGGTCAAAGGAAACAGTCTTATCTGTAATGCTTCTTTTTATTTTTTAGAAGGGCTACATATACGTGATTTGCAGAATTATCTTAAAAATAGTTAAGAGGAAAGAACATTTGATACAATAAAAACAGTTGCTGAGGTAGAAGGGTTTGCCATGTTATTCTTTGTACCTTTCTTATTTTTTTAATTAGAAAAAGACGATTTTTTCTAAAAAGCACCTGTCACCTGATCCTCATATCGAAATTGATGAAGGAGATAGCACTGCGATATTATCCTCATTGCAAAGGCAGAATTCTGAACTGGACAGGGGTGGACCAGAACCAGAGACTCGGGCTCTGGGCTGCTAGTTGGGAGGGCTCGGTGAGGAGAGGGAGGCTGAGGCGGTGGGCTCCCCAAACTTTTTGATGCTGTGTACCGCAACCCCTGAACATATCTTCTTAACTCTCCCCCTTCTCAATGGTAGGATGACATTTCTGTTTCAAAAGCCACCGCTTTCGTGGGGAGACGTGAAGGGAGAAAGGATAAGGTTCAGGAAAGCAGGACAGCATGATAAGACTTAAGGCTGGGGACAAGATAACAACTCGCAGCAGTGGCTAGGAAGTGAGGGAAGTGGAGAAGAGGAGGGATTCTGAGGTCATGCAGATCAAAGAGATAGGGGTTCAAAGGGCCATTTGTGGCAGACCATTTGTGCTGTGTGCGAGATGACATGGATTCTTCCGTGTCCTGGTGTCTGACCTGCACCCCTCACCCCTTTCCAGCATTTCTGTGCTAAGTGAGCGAGCGGGCAGGTATGTGTGATGTGTGTACTGCAGGTAAGGAAAATGAAATGATGGGGAGCCTGAAGGGAATGTGGGATGGGAGATAAAAAGCCAGTTAAATTAAGAACAAATTAGCATCTCTCTGAAGTAGAACTAACTGTTGGATGCCAGATCCTTCACTACTGATCCCTTGTCAGTATACATCTTCCAGAACGAATAAAATTAGTGAACAAAAATGTCTGAACTCCTCAATAACATTGGTTTTTTTTTAAATGCCCCTGCCCTGGAAAATAACCTTAATACCTTTGTCATTGATTTGTATAGTATTGTCTCTTTTCTTTCTAATATCCTAAAGTGGCTAGCCTCAGAGAGATGAAAAGAATCAGAGCTGAGAACAAAGCTGTGGCTTCACTCACAAAGGTGAGGGAATTACAGTCTAAGAAGGAAAGGGAAGTTATCTGTGGTTATGAGTTCCACCTACACATTGCCACCAAATTTATCTCCCTCGAGCCCAGGGTTGAATACATTTATTCTATTCAAATTTCTTTCTTTGGCAAAAGCAGTATCCCCCAGAAGTATTTCTCAAAATCATCTCGATAAGTGTTTCTTGAGAAAAGAAACTCCAAGATCAAGTAAGTTTAGGAAGTGATGAGTTAAGAAAAATTTCTTAGTGCAGAACTTTAAAAAACTAAAAACTAAGCATGAACCTCCAAACTACAGGGTCGTGTCTGAAACTTATTTGACTAAGATGTTCCCCTCTCTTTATTCCTCCCTCCCCAACCCCAATCTGTAACGTTTCGTGGAATTAGAATTCTGTGACACATAGTTTTCGAAACTTTGACCTACCCTCTAAGAGCCTGGAGGCTGGAAATCAGATCTGAGTATAAGTTCCTACCTTAACACTTACTAGCTGAGTATACTAGGCAAACAATTTAAGTTTTCCTATGTCTGTTTGCTTACTGGTATAATGGGATAATCACCTTCCCAGGGTCGGTGTGAAGAATGATTGAAATAACTTATGAAAGTGTTTGGAACTAGTGAGTACTCAGTAAACAGTAGCTGTTACCTCCTTGTTTATTCTAGGATTTGAACCTTAACTTGCTTTTCTAGCCTTATGAAAAAAGCAGGAGCCTGAGCGTGGGGGTCTTATAATCCTCACCCTTAATGAAAGTAATGGAAAGGATTTAAATGGGAAAGGGTGGTTTGAATTCTGCCACCCTTGCTGGGACAGCTGGTATTATCTCCAGAGGCTTATCCTGCCTTGCCATTGTCTTAAGAGGTATGCATCTTCCTTATCACTCAAGCCTTTCTCAACAAAGTCCTCCTTCACTCCCTCCCTGGCAGTTTGCAATAATCTCTTCTTGTAAACTTTATAGACTTTTTTCTGTATCTTTCGTTAGCACTTACCACTTGCTACTATGAATCATTATTTATGTGCTGCTGTATTCATTTCCCTAAGTGACATCCTTTTAAGGGCGGGTCCACATATTGTCCTATGTTTGTAAGCACAATACAGGGATTTGCAATATTCACTATGTATTTATCAGATGAAAAACATGCTATCACTTGATAGTTGACAGAGTGGCTTTCTAATGACAACATCAGTGTAAATGTGTATGAAAGGAGTTGCTTTTCTCCAATTAGCAGAGATCTACAAGTACGGAGCTCTTTCCAAAAGTAATTTCTATCAGAGCATCATTTGCTGCCCTCCTGTGTTTGATAAGAACATTATTTTATACCAGAACAAAAACAGAGTAACTGGCTCAATTTAGACTGCATTTTGTTTACTTTCAGATCCTTGAATCAATTTTTTCCCATACAAATTATTTTTCCTTTTCCCATTAAAATTATCTTTTTCAACATATTTCAAGCTACTTTTTTATTTAGAGTTATACAGTATATAAGAACTTTCCATATTGGTCTGATACTCCTTCCGTATAATCTACTTAACTTGTTATATTTTCATTTTTTTTAAATCTGAGACAATAACTTATTTCAAATCATTCTGATATGACTTTTATATATTAACAGTATATTTAAGACTGTATTTTGGAGCTAGAAAGGCCTGGTTCAAATCCCAGCTTGGTCACAGTATTAGTATAATCTTGGGCAAATTACTTGTCTGAAACTTTTTCATCTGTAAAATAAAGGAAACACCTCTCAAAGAGCACATAAGATAAAACCCTTCGCACACCATGAAAGCTATTACTATTTAGGAAGCATGTTTTCAAATGTCTTTGTTTCTTCGGCATTACCTATTTAAGTTGAAGACTGCATAAGGATATGAATTAGAATGACCCAGCATATTATCTGGATTAAGTTCTGTCTTTCCATATTGAATGCTCCATATTGAACTCTTGTGATGTGCCAGGCACTGTTCTAGACACTTGGCCTTGAACAGTCTAACAATATAAATCCTAGCCACCTCATGAAGTCTTTCTCTAACTTACTAACTTCCCTTTAGATTCTTGTAGGTCTTACTGTCCACATTACTTACTGGATCCTTTATACAAGCTACCCCATGTTATGTTTCCAGTCCCTTCCTCTCTATTTCCAGTGCAGGTTGTCATCTCTCTTGGTCTACTGCTACAGCCTCTAGTTAGGGATGGGGGCTCCCTCTCATGCCACTTAGTAGACCTTTATTAAGTTTTTAAGGATGGGGATTTACAGCTTGAAGCTCTCCTACTCTTAACATAAGGGAGGGAGAAAGCATTAGCATTGATACTTTTATTTAATTGCTGACGATTGCAATCTATTCTCTGTTACGCCACCTCACTCTATTCTCAACACAGCAGCCAGAGGGATCCTTTGAAACAGCACGTCAGTTGTTTTCCTTGAAGTGATGTCCCTTTTCATTCATTTCTTGGGAAAATGCCTATTAAATACTCAAGTCTAAATAACCATAGTTTAATCTATCGGGTTTTCCAAGCGAAAATGATGGAATTTCAGGGAATCTGTGAATTTAACATTATTTTCATAATATGAAGATTTGCTGGTTTTCGCATTTGTACAGATGATACAAAAGCAGCAGAGTAAGTAAGCACTTAGCATGCATGAATCAAGGTAGTGGCACCAAACTACTAGCAGTCTTTGTAATTTTCCAGTGGCACTCATTCTCAATAAAAACAAAAAAACCAAAAAGTCAACTCAGTTTCACTTAAAAATGTCCTTTATGCAGTAAAAAGCAGTAATTTTATGAAATTTTAGCCCTTGAGGGCACATGTTTTTAAATATACTGTGTGACAAAATTGGTAGTATGCACAAAGATTGCTGCTGCTGCCGCCAAAGTATGATGGTTTTAAGGAAAAGCACTTATTATTTGAATTGCAAACTGAACTGGCTTTTTTTCCCCCCTCAAGGAACATCATTTTTACTTGAATGATTGACAAACTATAGCTACTCAGAATTGGATATTTGGCAGACATTTTCTTGAAAATGAACCAAACAGGCCTGTCACTTCGAGGAAAACAAAACAGTATTTGCTACCAGTGATCAAATTGAAGCTATCAAGCAAAACTTAAAATTGTGGAAAACTCATACCATCACTGTGAGTTTTTCAGCTTCCCAATACTCTAAGACTTTCCTGATGAAATCAGTGGTGATATTAGTGTGATTTTTTGATATGTATAATGAGATGTGTCAACATTGGAAGGCCTCTATTACTCAGTGAGCCAATACTTTCCAAATCAGGGATACATGATGTTAAAAATCATGTCTGGGAAAGGATTCTTTCAAAGTTCAAGACAGATGAATGAATTCTAATGTAACAGAATGAAAATTCATTGATCAGAGTCCATGTTATAACTAAGTTTTATGAAATTACCAATTGTTGGAATTTTGCTAGAAAATTAAAGATTATCCATAATTATTTGAAAAGGCTATTAGAATATTCCTCCCTTACTACATATTTTTGTGAAGTGGATTTTTCAAACTTCAACCAAAACTTCATATCACAATAATTCAAATATAGAGGCAGATAGGAGAATCCCGCTGTTTTCTATTAAATCTGATATTGAAGACATCTGCAAAACTGTTTAAAAAAAAAAACCCAAAACATTCTTCTCACTAAACTGCTTTTGAAAAAAATAGTTATTTTTCATAAAATGTTTTTGCTAACATGTAACGGTTTTGTTATTGTTATCTTCACACAAATTATTAAATACTTTAAAATTTTGTTTTAGTTTCTAATTTGGTAAAAACAGCTATAACCCTCATAAACAGACTCTGTGGGGTCTTCAAGAATTTTTAAGAATGTAATGGAGTCCCAAGGCCAACATGTTTGAGAATTACTGATCTAAAATATGTCAGATCGGGCGCCTGGGTGGCTCAGTAGGTTAAAGCCTCTGCCTTAGGCTCGGGTCATGATCCCAGGGTCCTGGGATCGAGGCCCGCATCGGGCTCTCTGCTCAGCAGGGAGCCTGCTTCCTCCTCTCTCCTCTCTCTCTGCCTGCCTCTCTGCCTACTTGTAATTTCTCTCTGTGTCAAATAAATAAATAAAATCTTTTAAAAAATAAATAAATAAATAAAATATGTCAGATCACATTACTTAATAAAACCATTATTCCCAATGGTTCCCTATTTTCCTCAGGATAAAAGTCCCAAGTTCTCGCACTGGCCTACCAGGCTCTTATCTGTTCCTCCTCCATTACCTATCCCTCTATTTTTCCCCTTGCTCACTCCCTCCAGCCACATTTGCCTCTTTGATGTTCCTCCAAAAAGCCAGATACAATGTCAGTATTAGCACCATTGTACTGGCAGTTCCTTCTGCCTAGAAAACAATGCCCCCACTTTTCCCCATGGCTATTTCCTTCCCTTCCTTAAAGTCTTTGCTTGAGTGTAACCATCTCAATAGTCTATCATAAGCAACTTGTTTAAAACTGCAAAGGTACTGCTACTCCCATCCTGCACAACACCTTCTAATACTTGTTTATGCCTACAATCTGTGCGGCCTACCCTGCCCCCAAGTATAACATAAGCTCCAAAAGCGTGGCAAAATGCCCGCCACCTAGAACTCAAGAAATATTTGTTGAATGTTGAGTGAATTAAAGAACTCGTCTGAGAGCGTGTCATTTTTCAGGGACGTTTCCAGAGTCCCAAGAGAAAGGGAGGGTGCAACTTACATAGAGAGGAGTGGACACTGCTAGCAAAGATCTTTTGAATGAAAGAAAATGAAGGAGGGGTACAGTGATCATAAACCTCAATAGAGAAGGCGTTCTGGGCCTGACCAAAGGTCTTGGGAGACTGTGCAAGGCGGATTTAAGTGTCTGGCAATGAACGCTGGCCTTGTGCTTAACTCCCCCACCTCCCGCCTCTTCCGTCTCCTATGAAACCAAAGTCCCCAGAGCCTTCCCTGGACCCCTCCACCTGAACACAAGTAGTGCACACCAAAGAGACTGAAAAATTTCTAAACTTTATGGAAAAAGCAACGACGACCATCAACTAGCCGAAAAGGAAGCCTCCGAATCCCGTGTCATTCCAGTGCCTTCGCCCCTCTCTTGCTGGCTTGAGGATCTCTCCACCGTCTCCGTTCTCGGGGGTCCTGATGGTCTTCCCACGCTGTGTTCCGAAGGGTCCACAGGAAGGCAGGTCAGGCGGGGCGCCCCCAGGCAAGCACTTCTGTACAAGGCAGGCACGAGAAACAGGAGCCATGGAGAATCGGTGCACTCGGGGCCGGAACACGCGGGCATGACGGCAAACGGGAGGAACTCGGGAGAGGGTCCCGCACAGCAGTGACAGGAAGCGGGGCTCAGTTCTCCTCCGGCTTGTCGGCTGGCGGTCCGCAAGGCTGCAGCATCTTCTCCATCAAGTTGAAGCGGACTCGGGCTTTGCTCTCATTCTCCGCAATGGCGAAGTAGTTGAGGAGGTCGAAGTGGCCCATGTAGGAGCAGTAGGAGTCGCGGTGCTGGTTGACCAGCCACTCCCACTTGGTGGTGTCGGCGTGGCCCGTGCCGATGTACTTGGACTGCAGGTGCTCCAGCTGGCTGTGGATGGTGTAGCGGTCAGTCATCTCGCCGCTTCCCCTTTGCTCCCAAGGTCAGAGGCCACACAGGAGTAGCTGCTCTAGATTTTCACGCGGGAGAGAGGCACACGGCACGGAACCTCCAGGCCCCTCAGTCGCAGGAAAATGACGTCACAGCCGCGAACCCGCGTGGACTCACGGGCCTAGGACTCAGAGGCGGAAGCGGAAGTGTGTTCTGTCACGGAATTGGAGTTGCCTAGGCGACGCCACAAGTCGGGCACCGCCCCCATAGAGAGCCCCTCCCGCTTTCTAGAGCGTTGCATTATGGTTCACTTGGTACCATTTTTTTCGAACGGGGAGCTTGGCATGCCNGCACAGGGCCACAGTCAACCGTGAAAGTGAACTCGGTATAATTTTGATTTCGGAGCGAATGTGACAGCCTGGAAGTCCCTTCCCAGTCCCTTCGCAGCCAGGGTGGATCACCCTGAAAATCCGTATACGCCAGTTCCGGTCCCAACTGTGTGTCTTACAAGTTGTGTAGAGTGAACGTTATTTCCACGCTCGCAGGGCCGCCGTTTCCAGCCTGATGGCCAAAGTACTGCACCAGTTCTGACACGTTCCGGCTCCCACACCAAGCCCCTCCTTCCTCTCCAGCTTCTTAATTTGATATCCTCCCTGCAACTCCTCACCCCACCCGACACACCCCAGCCCGTATTTCTCAACATTCCGTGCAGCTCGCCTCTCCAGTTCTCTGTACGAGATGTTCCCTGCGCTTGGAATGCTTTTGTTCCCTTGGCAAACAGCGTCTCTCTTTCAGTCAGCTCGAAAGCATCTCCTTGAAATCAGCTTTGGCCACACCAGACAGATGTAAATTCTTTCTTTTTTGCTTCGTGGACATCTCTTCATTATTATAACTTTATACCCTACTTTTTGGTTTAAGAACTTCCTCGTGTAAATTCAAACTACTTGAGAAAAGTAATTTGTACTTTTTTGATGCTATCTTTTATCATATGCTTCTTTTATGGTATCTTTTTATGATATCTTCTTGGCCCAGCAGAGTTTGTATTTCCAAAAAACATTTGATGAATGGATGAACAACTGTCTGGCAGCCAAACAGAAGGAACTCTTTACTGGGAGAAAGATAACTTTAAAATACTTTTATTCTGATACAAAGATGCAGTTATGCACAGACGAGTAAATCTAGAGATCTAATGTACAGCATGATGATGAAAGTTAATACTGTACTGAATATTGTAAGAGAGTAGATTTCAGGTGCTCTGACCACACACACACACACACACACACACACACACACACAGGTAACTGAGGAGATGGATATGTTATGTTAATTAGCTTGTCTGCAGTAATCATTTCATTATGTCTATATATCAAATCATGTTGCACTCCTAAAACAATTTTTATTTTTTAAAAAAAGATTTAAAGAAAAGAAAATGACAAAAAATATTCCTTATGGGATCAAATGCCTGTACCAAAAACAAAACAAAAAAAGTCTTATTCTTTGGTTTAAACCATGTTATAATAAACATTTCATTCCTAAAATGTAGAGACTACTATAAGACATACCTGTGGATTCACCATCCAAATATATCAAAGCTTGCAATTTTGCCATTGTTGTTTCCAACTTTGTTAAGTTGGTTTTGGTTTTCAAAGAAATAAAACTATACAAATAAAGTTGAAGTTTGTATACTTTGTATACAACTGTGTTCCCCTCCCTAATCTATCTACTTCAGGAAACCAGTTTGAATTTAGAGTTAATCATTCCCAAGTCTGGTTGGGTTTTGTTTGTTTCTGTTTTTGTTCTTGATTGCTGAAAGTTTGTGTATCCAAGTGGTTATTGTTATGCATGTTTTGAAGCTTTACATAAATGACACCCGGGGAACGCCTGAGGGTCTCAGTCATTAAGTGCTCAGTGGGGAGGCTGCTTCTCTTGCTCTGCCACTCCCCTTGCTTGTGCTCCCTCCCTCTCAATCTCATCTTAAAAAAAAAAAAAAAAAAAAAAAACANTTTCCCTTAGAATCCATGTTGATGTATGTAGTTTTAGTTAATTTATCCTGTTGTGTAGTATGTTGTTGAATTAATATACCATAGTGTGTCCATTATCTCAATAATGGTCATTTAATTTCACATCTTTGCCATAAGAAATAGTGCTGCAATAAATATTCTTGCACATATATTCTTATCACATAAAAGAGTTTCTTTAGGATATATATACATAGGTTAAAAATTTGTTGAGACATAGTGATGAGTATCTGCAAGCTTTGCTAATTATTGTCAAATTGCTTTCCACGCTGGTTATAACAGTTGGCTTTCCCAGCAAGAGAAGGAGAATTCCTTTTGATTCACATTCTTCCCAAACTCGGTGTCCTCAGACATTTAAAATTTTTTTCTAATTGAGTGGGTGGAATTGAATTTCACTGTGTCTTTAATTTGAGATCACTGCTTACTAGGGAGACTGGGCATGATTTTTATCTTTATTTATTTATTTATTTATAAGATTTTATTTAGTTATTTGAGAGAGAGCATGGGGGGGGGTGGCAGAGGGAAAGCAGACTCCTCACTGAGCAGGGAGCCCGACATGGGGCTTGATGTAGGACCCTGGGACTGGGACTTGAGCTGAAGGCAGCTGCTTAACTGACTGAGCCACCCAGGCACCTCTGGGCATGTTTTTTATGAGTTTATTGGCCCATTATAATTTCTGATTTGTGAATTGCATATTCATATTCTTTGACAATTTTTTTGTATTGGGATATGTGTCTTTTTCTTACTAATTTTTTAGGAGAGCTTTATATATTCAGAATACCAGGCTTGCTAGTTATATGCAATGAAAGTATTTTTTTTCCAGTCTGTGATACATCTTTACACTTTCTCAATGGTATCTTGTACAGAAGTTAAGTTTAAAGTAGTGAAATAGGGCGCCTGGGTGGCTCAGTCGGTTAAGCCGCTGCCTTCGGCTCAGGTCATGATCCCAGGCTCCTGGGATTGAGTCCCACATCGGGCTCCCTGCTCCGCAGACAGCCTGCTTCTTCCTCTCCCTCTGCCTGCCGCTCTGCCTACTTGTGCTCTCTACCTCTCTGTCAAATAAATAATAAATAAAATCTTAAAAAAAAAATAAAGTAGTGAAATATATCAGTCTTCCTTTATGGTTTGTGCTTTTTGTAATTGTATTAAAAAAATGAAATCAAGCATAACTCTTTTTTACCCTAGGGCCATAAAAAATAGTTTCCTTTATTTCATCCTAAAAGTTTTATAATTTTGACTTGTTATATTTAGAAACTTAATCTACCTGGAAGTTGTGTGTGTTTGTTTGTTTGTCTTTAGGGATCTAATTTTCAAACATTTTCCTATATAGCTAACTAGTCCCCAGTGACAGGGATCATTCAGTAAATAGTACAACCTTTCCCTAGTCATCATACATACAATTAATGCTTTTATAGTAGATTCATAGACCTGTTTCTGGGTATTCTGTTCCATTAGTCTATTTGTCTATGCATGCATCGGTAACACAAGATGTTATTATTTTTTAAAATGTGTTAAGATATTTATTATTATACCTTTATAATAAGTCTTGATATCTGACAGGGTGAAAGTCCATATAATTTCCTTCTTTTAGAAATATCTTTATGATTTTTTTTAAGATTCTATATATTTATTTGACAGAGAGAGAGCACAAGCAGGAGGAAGGGGAGAGGGAGAAGCAGGCTCCCCGCTGAGCAGGCAGCCCAGTTCCGGGGCTCGATGAGGGCTTGATCCCAAGACGCTGGGATCATGACCTGAGCGGAAGTCAGATGCTTAACTGACTGAGCCACCCAGGCGCCCCAACAATTCTTGATCCTCTGCCCTTCCACATGAATTGAGTCATCAGTAAAAATCCTCATGGAAGTTAGGATTACATAGTCAAAGCCAGGGAAATTAATAATTCCACATCATTTAGAATGATTCTAAGGATATGAGAGAATTGCTCAAATTCAAAGGCCTTTAGAACTAGATGGAAAATACATTTACATGTAGTAATTAAGAGCTAAGGTGTATTAGTTTGCTGGGGCTGCCCAAACAGAGTACCACAGACTGGGTGCCTTAAACAATAGAAATTTATTCCTTCATAGTTCTGGAGGCTAGAAGTCCAAGATCAAAGTGATGGCAGGGTTGGTTTCATTCTGAGGCTTCTCTCCTTGGTTTGCTGACAGCCATCTTTCCTCCATGTCCCTCTGTATGCCTGTGTCCTAATCTCCTCTTTTTCTTTTTGTTATTTCTGCATGGCATTTTATTTTATTTTTTATTAACATATGGTGTATTATTTGTTTAAGGGGTATAGGTCTGTGATTCCTCAGTCTTACACAATCCTCTTCTTATAAAAATGTCAATTATATTGTATTAAGGTCCACTCATATGACCTCATTTTATTTTTTTTTGTTTTTTTTTTTTTTATTATTCATTTGACACAGAGAGAGAGATTACAAGTAGGCAGAGAGGCAGGCAGAGAGAGAGGAGAGAGGAGGAAGCAGGCTCTCTGCCGAGCAGAGAGCCCGATGTGGGCCTCGATCCCAGGACCCTGGGATCATGACCTGAGCCGAAGGCAGAGGCTTTAACCCACTGAGCCACCCAGGCGCCCGACCTCATTTTACCTAAAGGCCCTGCATTCAAATGCAACCACATTGAGTTACTGGGAGTTAGGACCTCATCATGAATTTTGGGAAGACATAATTCAGTGGTGATGGTTTTATACAGTAATGAGGAATAAATAAGAAAACTTGTGTTTTCTGTAAATTTAAATAATTAGATTTGTGAACACAGTTTACATACATAAAAAAACTAAGACAACTGCAATACTTATAAGGAAAATGCAACATATTACATTAATAAATGTGGTTTAAAATGTTCAAGAGTAAAAATTTGGAGTGGAAGTAAATTTTATCCAAAATTCTCTTAGGAGCGATTGTGAAATTTTGCTAGACTCATGAATAGTTTAGGATTTTTAACTGGACATACATGCTTGTGTTGAAAAAAGGCAGTGTTTTGTTTTATGACGTTAATAAACTAAAGATTAACTTTTAAAATCTAAACAGATCGCTGAATGGTATTTTGTAAATTTCCCCAAGTGAAGCTCAAAGTCACCAAAATGTTTCCATTTAATAAGATCAGCTTGCAAATAACATAAAAACTTTGCTTCAATTTTAATTGTTATTATATTGATTTTCCAGATTTAGTTGGGGAGAATTGTTAACTATATTGAGTTTTCTTATCTATGCACATAGGAAACATTATAATTTATTTAAGTTTGCTTTTTTTACTTTAAATAAAGTTTGTAGAATTTTTTCCATAAAGGGTTTTCACATCTTCTGTTAGATTTATTCACAAGTATCTGCTATATATACTTAAAGATGTTCCTTGTGAGTCTTAAACTGTGACCTCCTAAGGAATATCACAATTTCTTACACTTTAGCCAATAAAGAATTTTGGTCTGTAATCAGTGACCTTAGAGAATACATGGGGAGACGTACAAGGAGAGATTTTACTGTTTCCTGACCCAAGATATTACCTCCAGTCAATCCTGCCTGTTAGGTCACTTCTATGAAACTATCAAATACTATCTTACCATTTGGCATTTGAGTAAGAAAAAATATGCAGGAAAGATGCCATTGGAAAAAATACTGGAATTAAAAATGTAAAAGGAAAAGAAAATATATATTTTTAGATAGAAAACTCTATTTTGTCTTGTCTATTTTTTAAATCTGGAAATGCAAGGTAACATTTTCTCTTTCATTATTCTTGTTCTTGTGTTGGTGCTTTAAATTTTTTTAAAGTCATTTCATATTTTGTTCTTTTTTTAAAAGTAGGCTCCATGCTCAGCGTGAAGCCCAGTATAGGGCTTGAATTCACAATGCTGAGATCAAGAGTAGGATGCTCAACTGACTGAGCCAGCCAGGTGCCCCAAAAGTCATTTAATATTTTGAATAGTCAAGGTGTCATTCAAAAAACAAAAGAAGTATACAGAGGAATGCAGTTTGTTTGTTTGAGATTTTGGTTATCTATTTGACAGAGAGAGACACAGCGAGAGAGGGAACACCAGCAGGGGGAGTGGGAGAAAGAGAAGCAGGCTTTCCCCCTGAGCAGGGAGCCTGATCCCAGAACCCTGGGATCATGACCTGAGCTGAAGGCGGATGCTTAACGACTGAGCCACCCAGGCACCCCAGGAATGCAGTTTCTAACATCTGTCCATTTCCCATCCCCATCCTCAGTAAGTAACCATGGTTATGTGTATCTTGTGTATCCTTCCAGAGACTTTTTAGTGGATGTATATATGCAAACACAAATTTATATGATATTTTACACCTTTTAAAATGTAGATAGCAGGAAGTACTCAAATGAATTTTTTGTTTTTTGTTTTATTTCCTTTGACATATCATGGAGATCATCCCAGAAGAGTACATGAAGAGCTTCATCATTTTCTTTTTTTTGGTCTGGTTTTACAGCTGTATAATATTTCATTGTACGGATGTATCGTACTCTAAGTAACCACCCTCTTATTGTCAAATGTCTTCTGTATCCAGAAATTATATTTACTTTTTATTATTAGTGCAGAAAAATATTAACTTCCAATGGACATAAACTAAAGTTACATTTCCTTTGGTGGAAAATTATTTCAGGTTTTGTTTTTGTTTTTTTTCTGTAAGCAAGTTTTAAAATATAAGCATTTTCAACATGTGCAGGTGTTGATACCATGTTTCACACTAGGGGTCGCCAAAACAGTATTTAACGCCAACAAATAGACTGGTGGATGAGAACATTTTATAACCAGGCACCTGGAGTTTCTCAACCATGGTAAGTAGCAGCAGTACCTGTGGCAGAGATGCCGAAGACAAAGACACAACTTTGGTCTGCTGTATTTTTATTTTT
>LNAC01000121.1:3414476-3452878 GCA_002007465.1 Ailurus styani
CAGAGAGCCCGATGCGGGCCTCGATCCCAGGACCCTGAGATCATGACCTGAGCCGAAAGCAGAGGCTTTAACCCACTGAGCCACCCAGGCGCCCTAGAACTTAATTTTTAAATGGTTTTGCCTCTAATTGGGCATATGTTTGGAAAGAATAAAGTGTTCTGTATCATTTTATAATTGTTCCTGGGGAAAATATGATTGCCACAGGCATGCACTCTAATAACTCTTCATTTAAGATTTAATAGGCTGTCTCTCTCTCTCTCTTCTTTAGTGATTACATTAAAACACAGGCTGGTGTAATTTTTGAACAAAAATTTCTCTGGAGAAATTTCACAAAGGAACTTTGAAGTATTATATACATGTTCCATTCATTGCAGTGATATGAAATTTTGCAGCACTAAGATTAATGATCGATATATCACAGGCATTAAATTAATATTTATTGAACAAATTTATGAATCAATGTTTATGACAATGTCTTGAGTGACTACAAAGGATTGAAAACAACTTTATTGCTAATAAAGGAATAACTACATAAATTATGGTATAATCTGGATACATATGACATATTTCATTTTTTTTTTAAGATTTCATTTATTTGACACAGAGAGATCAAAAGTAGGCAGAGGCGGGCAGAGAGAGAGAGGAGGAAGCAGGCTCCCTGCTGAGCAGGGAGCCCAATGCGGGCCTTGGTCCCAGGACCCTGAGATCATGACCTGAGCTGAAGGCAGAGGCTTTAACCCACTGAGCCACCCAGGCGCCCCCACATATCTCACTTAAATGTAAGTTCTTTTGAAATATGTAACTTTTTTCTCCATTATATTAGCATAATGATTTGCCCATTGCTAGCACTCCATAAATACTTGTTGAATTAGAATACTGTTCTCATGCTGGATTAATCAGGGAGACACCCAAAATCTCACAGCATCCCCCAGGAGTTGGGACTAGCCACCACACAGTTGCCACCATTCTCAACCTTCAGCTTAAGAGATGTAGATTGGAGGGGAACAATTTTTTCTATGGAGTTAATGGTAAACAAACAAACAAATAAGCAAGCAAGCAAACAAAAAAACAACCTATGACAAGGCTTTACAAAATTGTGAATACACTAAATTTTAACTGTATAGAGTTGCTTCAATGAGTTATCCAAAGGACTGTGAGGAACAGTTTTTCATTAGTTGAACCAGGTGCTTGAACATCGGTTATCACAAAGTAGAGTATGGAATCTAAGAACAAGAAGTGAAATGGATGGGACTGACCTTCTATGCAACATTTCAAGTACCCAATTAAACATGTGGTTCATTATGGTTCACCTAGAGTAAAAGTTGCCGGTGAAACTGGAAGAAAGGAGCTGAGTTTAGACTTTCCTTTGATTTTAATTTGAGCAAGTATAAGATTTGTCCAGTTCCTAGGGAAGATTTAATGCCTCTTGGTTTTATTGTTTCATTTTAAGTAGTCTCCATGCCCAATGTGGGCCTTGAACTCACAACCATGAGATGAAGAGTTGCATGCTCTACTGACTGAGCCAGCCAGGCACCCCAATGTGTCTTGGTTTTAAATCAACACAAGGAAGTTTTTCATTTTGATTGTTTAGAATAGGTATGTGTACAAAAGAGAACTGATGACATCCTTTTCAAAATATGATTTCTTTCACTTTCCACAAGTTGCAATTACTTTCATGCATCAAACAGACCATGTTTCAAAATCTCAGTGTAGATTTTTGTGATTTTCTTCATTTGTAGTACATATCCTTCATATGTCACCTATGAGTGTTTCCTTAGAAATCCCAAAGGATCTGTGTTAATATGTTGTTATTAATATTTGTTATTAATATGACCCCCCAAAATGACATAAAGTGGCATCTGGGTGGCTCAGCCAGTTAAGCGTCTGCCTTTAGCTAAAGTACCATTTGCCTGGTTTTCTCACTTTCTCTTCAGTTTACATAAACCATTGTGCAAATGCAGTTTCAAGTCTCTCCTCTTCCAAGTAGTTATCTGCCTCTAAGTCTCTCTTGTCTTACATCCTTTAAATTCTAACATTACCACCAAGAACTGCTCAAATAATATGTTTCAGTAAGTTAAATACTTTCTTGTTTGAGGAACTGATTTGTTCTGTAGAGACATAAAAATATTTCCAAAGTCTCTTCTATGGAGCCCTCAAGAGAGCTAAAGGCTGATGGCATACTTTTTTTTTTTTTTTTAAAGTTTTTTTTTTGTGTTTTTTTTAAGATTTTATTTATTCATTTGACACAGAGAGAGAGAGAGATTACAAGTAGGCAGAGAAGCAGGCAGAGAGAGGAGAGAGGAGGAAGCAGGCTCCCTGCCGAGCAGAGAGCCCGATGCGGGCCTCGATCCCAGGACGCTGAGATCATGACCTGAGCCGAAAGCAGAGGCTTTAACCCACTGAGCCACCCAGGCGCCCCATACTTTTTTTTTTTTTTTTAAGATTTTTTAATTTTTAAGTACTCTCCACACCCAACATGGGGCTCAAAACCACAACTCTGAGATCAAGAGTCATATGCTCCACTGACTGACTGAGCCATCCAGGCACCCCTGGCATACCTTTTCATTTCTATGTTTCTGTCCTTTGATTCGCTAGGATAATCTTTGTATTTGGCTTACTGGCTTTATTTTAAAAAGTCAGAAAAGCACTTGCAGTTTTGCCCCAGTTTCAGTGCAGTTCTGCCCTGAGACCAAGACAAGAGTGGGCCTTGCCCTGGGTCCCCTCACAGCAGAGGGTGTTTGGATTTCCCCTAGCTACACTCTCCCAAGAACTAAAAAGTCCATGGGTCAAGGAAACATCGTCATCCATGCTCCTACTCCCCGGTCCCTGACTCAAGCACACACAGACTTAGCTTTGAAACATGAATTCCAAGTACAAGTGACCCCAAGCTCATTTCCAGGACCTGTGCAGGCTTCTTCCCTGCATCTGTCCTCTGAAAGGCTGACCTTGCAGCTGATGTGCACACCCCTTGCTGCAGTGTGCCCAAGGAATGGCTGACTAATCTCTGAGATGTTTACCTTGTGAACTCAGAGAGGCAGGCTGAGAAATACCATCTGAAGAGTTTGGGCTTGGAGGCCATCTAACTTAGAGATGATTTTTTTGAAGGACTCAGGTACGACCTATAGATTATCATGTACTTAAACTTCCCTCAGGTCCCCATCCAGTCTCAAATTCCTTACTGGCCAAGTAATCTTACCATCCTAAGTGGTATACTCAGTAACAATAACTTGTTCCAGGTGGTAAATTCAGTTCTCCTGAAATGAAACTTCTTATCACCTTCAATGTTAAAGCTGCTTCATTTAGAAGGTGAGTCACTTTTCAGTCAGAGGAAGATTTATAATACAAGGATGATAAATCATATCATTAGAATTAATATGTTAGATTGAGGAATAGCCTGTTTATGTAGTTAAAGTGTAATACTTAAAAAACTTTGGCATTTTAGACTGATGGATTAATGTGGTGATTCTATTGATTTAAAAAGTGTAATTGACTTATAATTTCAAAATAAAAAAAGAATGTGACCAAGTTTGTAAGTGGTATTCTAATATTTCAGAGAAATGGCTTTACCAAATATATGTTAAATTTAGATTTATAAGAGCCTTTGAGATGCTTTGGGATATTTTTCTTACTAGGCGCATGTGCTTGCTTGGTCAGACATTTGAAATGCTTAAAAGTAAATTGACATATGAAACCCATTAATGCTGTTAGGGAAAGTTGACAGATACAAAGTTAATATAAAAAAGTAACAGTGTTTCTATATTTCGGTAAGAAGAAAATAAAATGGTCTCTGCACAAATGGATACTTGATATGTGTCAAAGGTATATTGCAGGGCAGTGGAAGAAAAAACAATATTTCTAAAAATAGTATCATATGGTTTCATTCATATGTGGAATATAAGGAATAGCACAGAGGATCATAGGGACGGGGCGGAGGAACTGAATGGAAAGAAATCAGAGAGGGAGACAAACCATGAGAGCCTCTTGACTCTGGGAAACAAACTGAGGGTTGTGGAAAGGGAGGTGGGTGGGGAATGGGGTAACTGGGTGATGGGCATTAAGGAGGGCACGTGATGTGATGAGCACTGGGTGTTACGCACAGGTAATGGATCATCGAAAACTACATCTGAAACTAACTAGTACGGCTATACTATAAGTTTGGCTAATTGAATTTTAATTTAAAAAAGAATGCTCCTGCCGAGAAAAAATTCAATTTTGATAGAAACATTCTGTTATTTTTACAATGTGGAATTGGCTATAGCAGTTGAATTAAACTTAGCAATCATGTACTCAAAAAAAAAGAGTCAAGATTAGTGCATTTAATTACATAAAAATGAAACACTTCTGTTCTAAAAATACCATTAAAAGAATAAAAATACAAGCCATAGACTGGGAGAAGACATTTATAGTCTATGTAACCAAATACCACTACCACCACCAACAAAAACTTATTTCCAAATACATAAAGAACTCTTTAAATTTGATTTTTTTAAATAGGTGGAAAATCCAATACAAAAACAGATAAATGACTTGATTGTGCATTTCATAATAGAGATCATCCAAATGGCTAGTAAACATGGAAAAGTTTAAGAAACAGAGAAAGGTTGATCAAGCCAATGAGCTGTCACTACACACCTACCATATTGGCAAACTTCTAAGTTTTACAATGCCAAGTGCTTGTGAGAAAATCTAATTTTTGGTGGGAATGTAGTACAATCTCTTTGGAAACCAGCCTGGGATTATCAAAATTGAAGATATTCATACCCTATGTCCAAGCAGTTCCTCTCCTGGATATATTCCTAAGAGAACTGGTTCTCAAAGTAGAGTCCTTGGATCAGCAGAATTAGCATCATTTAGGAACATTTAGAAATGCAAATTATTGGGCCCTGCCCCAAGTCCACTGAAGCTACTGATCTACCGGGGATGGGCTCTAGCCATCAATGTTTTAACAAGCCTTCTAGATGAGTCTGATGAATTTTGTGCATGTATATATAGCAATACATCAACAGGAGAGTTCATAGCAGCATTATTCATAATAGATCCCTAAAAGGGAAACAGCCTAAATGTCCATTCTGAGTAGAAAGGTAAATTCATTTTTAATTTGGGAACAAAGGAATTATCTTTATATACTGAGAGTTGGAAACAAATGGGAGAGCAAAGGCAGGAGTTAAAAGAGAAAACAATTTGATGGAATAAGTTGAAGATCAGATAAAATCTAACTGGGGAGGTTATTTGAGGTGAAAAAGAAAAGTCTTTCTGAGAGACTAGAGAAGGAATGCAGAAATTTTACTGAGAGTGGGAGAACAGGGAGGAATTGAAGTTTTTTTTCATCCATGAGAGCATTTATTTTCTTTGTTAGGAATCGGAGTCCTATGCAGAGGGGAGGAGATGGGCTGGGTGGCATGAGGAGAGTTATGAAGGTTTGAAATATCTTAGGAGCGGACTGAATTAAGATGTGGAGCAGCCCAGTTGTAACTATACATTTGGAACCTGTTACAGTAGGCCTAGGAATGTTAAAATTACACAGAACGACCTTATCGTTTCTGTTACCTCTCTGGCACTTAACGCGCATTCTTCAAACAATCTTTGTGAACTAGTTATTTCAAGTAATTGCTTCTGTTGAAGAACCAAACCATGTCTCAAGTACTTTTTTTTTTTTTTTTTTTTTTGGAGAGGGACAGGGTGGGAGGGGTAGAAAGCGAGAGAATCTCAAGCAGGCTCCACACCCAGCATGGAGCCTAATGCAGGGCTTGATTTCACGACACTGAGATCATGACCTGAGTTGAAGTCAAGAGTTGGATGCTTAACCAACTGAGCCACCCAGATGCCCCTCAAACAACTCTTAATACAGTGCTACATTCTGTAACAGCTGCTCAATAAGAAAATTAAATCAGTATGGAGGGTTAGCAAACGGTGGTGGATAGCATAATAGAGCAAGTGTGACTTAGTGAGAGACGAAGTTCTTTGAAGATGAACAAATATATGTATTTGTTGGACCCATGTCCCATGTATTCTACTGAGTGGGGAGACAGCCATATAGTGGCTGATGGTTTAAGACATACTCTGCATCTTGAAGGATAGTGCCCTGTCCTTTGCAAGGTATCATAAAACTTGTGCCTTGGCTGTACCTTCAAGTTGCTATCGCACTGTTCTTCCAAGCTGGTGGTTTCTGGGGGGTGCATATACATGATCTATAATCGTATGCCTAGTGCCATACTTCCTTCACTACAAAGAAGGTCTCTTGGTCCAAAGATGATGATAGATGTGACCCCATGCCAGGATATCATATGCTTTATGAACTTTCACACAGTGGCAATAGCTGAGGCACAACAGGCAGGAAAGGCAAATCCATATCTCGAATAAGTTTCAATCCCATTCAAGATAAAAAGGCGGGGGGGCGGGGGCTGTAGTATGTCATCCATTTAGAGAACCAAAGGGAAGTTCTTTGGAATTCCAGATGGCCTGGATCACTCTGGACCATCATGGCAAAGAATTTATAGAGAATTAATATAGCATGGGGGCAAGACCATGAATGTATACTATTATCCATCCTGTATGATGGCAAACTGTTTCTGATTCTCATTCTAATAGATATAAAATAAACAGATGTAGACATAGCTGCAAACCATACACCAGAGGCTGTGATAATCTGTTAGAGTAAATACATTACATCTAATAGATTTACATCTAATACATCTAATTTGCAGATGCAAATGAGGCTACTACTTGGATAAGTTTGTAGTAGCTCAATGTCATCAATGTCATGTTCTCTGATTGACCTGTTAAGCCGGAATGGTGGATTACATGGGGGATATAGTGAGACCCATCACCCCCTACATCCTCCGTCTCCAGAGATGTAAATTGTTTTTGATTTACAGTCTTGGCCGAGTGTTGTGGGTGTATTTTCAGGGACTTCTACTTGCCCTTCTTACTACAACAACCCTCATTCTACAAATCAAGGAACTAATATGAAGATTCTGTAAAGGTTCTCAACTCTACAATTTATAGTTACTCTTCCCCCACAATTCTCAAACTGCAGATAGTGCACTAGCTGGTGTAGCTCTTTCCTTTTACAGTCCATCAAATTCACTGCAAGTGGAAGTCTTAGCAATCTCAATCTCTAATGCATGCCAGGAGCCACCAGTCCTCTGCCGACTAGTGACTGCCAGTGGACCAGTAAGTGAATCAACTCCAAAACCACATTCAAGAATCTACGTCTTAGGATTACTTTCAGGACGAGTTATCTTAGTAGTTAGATAGATATCAAGTAGCAGAACTTGAGGAAAAACAAAGCATATTTATTGTTGGTCACAGTAGTTTCCTTTCATAAAAATAAAGATTTAATTAATTAATTTGAGAGAGAGCAGGTGTGCACATGCACACACATGAGCAGGGGTAGGGGCAGAGAGGGAGGGAGAGGGACAAGCAGACTCTGTCCTAAGTAGGAACCTGACCTTTACCCTGGGATCACGACCTGAGCTGAAACCAAGAGTCAGATGCTTAACCCGCTGAGCCACCCAGGCGTCCCAGCAGTTTTCTTTTTTTTTAAATTTATAATAATAATTATTAATTTTTAAAATTCTAGTAAGGTTAACATACAGTGTTATATTAATTTCAGGTATACAATATAGTAACTCAAAAATTTATTACTAAGTGCTCATCATAAAAAGTGTACTCTTAATCCCGTTCACCTATTTCGCTCATCCTCCCACCCACCTCCCCTCTGGTAACCACCAATTTGTTCTCTATATTTAAGAGTGTGGTTTTTTGTTTGTTCCCTTTTTTTGTTTGTTTGTTTAATTTCTTAAATTCCACATACGAGGGAAATCATATGGTATTTGTCCTTCACTGACCGATGTATTCTACTTAGCATTACACCCTTTAAATCCATCCATGTTTGCAAATGGCAAGATCTCATCCTTTTTATAGCTGAATAATATTCTATTGTGTATATATACCACTGTTTATTCATTCATCTATTGATACACACTTGGGTGCTCTCATAGTTTGATTATTGTAAATAATGCTGCAATAAACATAGGGGTGCATATATATTTTCAAGTCAGTGTTTTCATATTCTTTGGGTAATTACCCAGTAGTGGAATTACTGGATCACATGATACTTCTAACTTTTTGAGGAAATTCCATACTATTTTCTGAAGTGGCTGCATCAATTTGCATTTCCACCAACAATGCACAATAGTTTCTTTCTCCACATCCTTGCCAATGCTTGTTTCTTATGTTTTTGAGTTTAGCCATTCTAACAGGTGTGAAGTGTTATCTACACATTGTGGTTTTAATTTGCATTTCCCTGATAATTTGTGATCTTGAGCATCTTTTCATGTTTCTGTTGGCCATCTTTATGTCTTCTGTTCATTTTAATTGGATTATCTGTTTTTTTGGGTGTTGAGTTGTATAAGTTCTATATATATTATGGATATTAACCAGAATATTCTAGATATTAACTAACCGTTATTGGATATATCATTTACAAATGTCTTCTCCCATTCAATAGGTTATTTTTTTTGTTTTGTTGATTATTTCCTTCACTTTGCAGAAGCTTTTAATTTTATGTAGTATAAGTTATTTATTTTTGCTTTTGTTTTCCTTCCCTTAGGAGACATATCTAGAAAAATGTTAACTACTGATGTCAGAGAAATTACTCCCTGTGCTCTCTTCTAGGATTTTTATGGTTTCAGGTCTCACATTTAGGTCTTTAATCCATTCTGAGTTTATTTTTGTGCATGGTATAAGCAAGTGGTCCAGTTTCATTCTTTTGCATGTGGCTATGGCTATTCAGTTTTCCCACAACTGTTTGTTGAAGAGATTGTCTCTTTCTCATTGGATATTCTTTCCTACTTTGTCAAAGATTAATTGACCCATATAATTGTGGGTTTATTTCTGGATTTTCTATTCTGTTCTGTTGATCTATGTGACTATTTTGGTGCCAGTACCATACTGTTTGGATTACTACAGTTTCATAGTTTATCTTGAAATCTGGGATTGTGATACCTCCAGCTTTGCTTTTCTTTTTCTGCTTTTCCATACAAATTTTAGGATTACTTTATCTACTTCCATGAAAAATGCTGATGGTATTTTGATAGGGATTACTTTAAGTGTGTAGATTGCTTTGGGTACAATGGACTTCTTTTATTAACATATAATGTATTATTTGCCCCAGGGGTACAGGTCTGTTAATCATCAGGCTTACACATTTCACAGCACTCGCCATAGCACACACCCTCCCCAATGTCCATAACCCAGCCACCCTATCCCTATCCCTCCACCCCAGCAACCCTTTGTTTGTTTTGTGAGATTAAGAGTCTCTTATGGTTTGTCTCCCTCACAATGGACTTTTAAATAATATTCACTCTCCCAATCCAGGAGCATAGATTATCTTTCTATTTGTGTTCAATTTCTTTCATCAATGTTTTATGGTTTTTAGAGTATTGGTCTTTTACCTCCTTGCTTAAATTTATCTCTAGGTATTTTATTATTTTTGTTGCAATTGTAAATGGGATTGTTTTCTTAATTTCTCTTTCTGCTACATCATTATTAGTGTATGGAAATCCAGAAAACTGCTGTATATTGATTTTGTATCCTGTGACTTTACCGAATTATCAGTTCTAGTAGTTTCTTGGTGAAGTCTTCATAATTTTCTGTATATAGTATCATGTCATTTGCAAAAAGTGAGAGTTTACTTCTTGCTTACTGATTTGGATGCATTTCATTTTCTTGTCTAATTGCTGTGGCTAGGATTTCCAGTACTATGTTGAATAAAAGTGAAAGTGGACATCCTTGCTTGTTCCTGCTCTTAGGGGAAAAGCTCACAATTTTTCCTTATTGAATATGATGTCTGTGGGGGGTTGTTCATAAAAGTCCTTAATTATGTTGAGATATGTTCCCTCTAAGCTTACATTGTTGAGAGTTTTTGTCATGAATGGATGTTGTACTTTGTCAAATCTTTTTCTGCCTTTACAGAAATGATCATATAGTTTTATTTTTTCTCTTGTCAATACTGAATCACCTTGCATCCCAGGAATAATCCCACTTGATTGTGGTGAATGACTTTCTTTAGTGTATTGTTGGATTTGGTTTGCTAATGTTTTGTTGAGGATATTTGCATCTATGTTAATCAGAGATATTGGCCTGTAGTTCTCTCTCTCTCTCTCTCTCTCTCTCTCTCAGTAGTGTTTTTATCTGGTTTTGATATCAGGGTAATGCTGGACTCATACAGTGAGTTCGGAAGCTTTCCTTCCTCTTCTATTTTTAGATAGTTTGAAAAGAATAGGTATTAGTTCTTCTTTAAGTGTTCAGTGGAATTCATCTGTGAGTCCATCTGGTCTTGAACTTTTGTTCATTGGGAGGTATTTGACTACTGATTCAATTTCATTGTTGGTAATTGGCCTCCTCAAATTTTATATTTCTTCCTGATTCCACTTTGGGAGGTTATATGTTTCTAAGAATTTATCCATTTCTTCCAGGTTGTCCAATTTGTTGGTATATAATTTTTCATAATATCTGTTACAATCCTTTGTATTTCTCTGGCATTGGTTGTTATGTCTACTCTTTCCTTTCTGATTTTGATTATTTGAGTCCTCTCTCTCCAAAAAGAGTATTTTACTAAAATCTCTAATATTTTAGAAAGGAGGAACATAACTCAGAAACCCATCTAAGCAATTCTTGCACATGAATGAGGGTGGGGAGTGGGACAGTTCCTTCCCACTTCACAGTAGAACATCAACAGCTTCGTTATCTTGAGGGTTTCACTGTCTCCTGTGGTAGAGACAGTTATGCTGGGAAGACCTGTCAGTGGATAGTACTGTGATTCTGTAGTCATTCACGAGTATATGTGTGAACCCTCTGAAAACTCTCAAGCATTCTCTAGAATCACCTACTCAGTGTCAGGCTGATAGAGCCTAGGGAAGCCTGGTTACAGCTCTAGCATACCTAGAACACTCAGGCGAGCACAAACACCTCCTAGCAGATTCTAAATCCATTTTTCCACTCACCCCTCCCCGATTCCGTGCCTTGACCCTGCTGCCTTTCTGTCACCAAGGAGGCAACCCTGAATACACATTTTAATTACTATCAGTTTGAGGAACCCTTACTTCCGGACACACCCTCCCATATTCTTGCATTTAGTGACAGTATCTGTGAAAATATGTTACTTTTTATTAAATTCCAAAATGGCAACTATTTTTTCAAAGTGGGTGGAAGAATCAATAACCTAGAAAATCTAATATTCAAAACTAGCTTTTGCAAAAAAGATACTGTTTCGTTGTTCTTGCTGTTATGCTTTGTTTTGTACCTGAATGATTCCATCCATGAGTCATTGCCTGAATGATTTGTTTTTTCTTTTGTTTTCCTTGCTCTAGAAAGTTAACTGACTTTCCTTGTATTAAAAAAGAACTCAAAATTGGATAAAGAGTTAGAATTAAAAATATTAACCTTATAGTTTATTTTCATTCCATTCATATACTTTCCTAAGCCACCTTCTAGCTCAGCATTCAGCTGGAGTGGTATGTCATCCTGAGCTCTGATTGGTGTCCCAACTTTTCCTATACAGGTAGGGTTAATACGAAGTGCATGAAATAGTTTTAATAAGATCAGAAACAAGAACTATGGACACAAAAAGAGGTCAGAGAGAGCACAGAAGAGGGATAGACAGGGGGAAAAATAACATAAAATTATAAAAAGGTTAATATGAAATCCTATTTTTCAGAAAGAGGTGTCCTTATGAGGCCAATATGGGGTTGATTTTCAAATAATTTATTAATTCTAATTGGGAGTTTATTGTTTATTTCAAATTCTATAGCCATATCTTCCTGTCTTAATCTAATACACAGAGAGCTAATTGAGAAATTGAGAGAAATTGGCCAACATGGACAAAAGGTTAATATTAAATAGGTCTTGTAATCATATTTAACTCAGACAATTCAATGTTGAAATTATTTTCACTTCTATCTGCTGTCACAAGACAATTAGCAGCAATCAAACTATAATTTTCTTTTTTTATTATTTTGAATAGGCCTGAGAGTGAAAATAGAAAGTAAAGTAACACAAGTGACAAACTAAATGACCTAGCAAGTGTTTGACTGAGATAAGTTATAACACTTCTGCTAAAAATTGAAAAACTGTCACTTCCTTGTTAGAGCTGAAAATAGCTCTTACAAGTTGTTCTTTCTGATGAAAATCCATATTAAGCTTTGCATATTAACACAAATCACTCAAAACAATTCCACATTAAGTACATATAGACTTAGAATTGCATGATAAATAATACTAGATTGTTGATAAAGGATTTAAGCCACTTTAAATGAGTATTTTATCCAAAAAGAGCTGACTTGAGATTTTTCTCTTTCCTTTTATAAATTTAGTGGTTATATACCAATTCCATTTAATAAAAATGTGTTGTGCAGCTGTTAGGTAAAAATTCAGAGACTAGGTGATCCCAGGACTGCAAAGGTGAGTAATATGTAGTGAATACTATGTAATTTACAATATAATCACGGTTATGAGTATGAAAATTTATAACTTATTATAATGGCAGGCAGTATAAATACAGTGGCAATTCTGAGAATAAGTTATTTTTAATAGAAGTGATAAAAAATGAGTTTATAAAATAGTATTATTTAGAATAGAATTGGAATTTTGTACAGTGTTTCAAAAGTTGGTGATGGGCTTTTAGGGAGCTCATTCTGGTGGAGGTTCTATCATGACCAAAGTTATGGAGAACTGAAAGTTCACGGTGCCCCATTCAGGGAACGGTCAGTTGAGAGGATAAAGAAGGGTAGGAAAGAAGAGGGAGATCAAATTGAGATGGTATTATGGACGATATTAATATCATGTTAAGCAAAAGAGTTTGGACTTAATCTACAAATGGTGGGGACCTAATGAAGATTATGGGACAAGAGAGTAATGTAATTAAACCTGTGCTTTGAATTCCTGGCTAACGACGGTGACCTAGGAGACTCTGAAAGTGCCAGCAGTACACTAGTTAGGTCAATATAATACAGGTGGGGGTGGGAGGGTAGGGATAGGGTGGATGGGTTATGGACATTGGGGAGGGTTTGTGCTTTGGTGAATGCTGTGAAAGATGTAAGCCTGATGATTCACAGACCTGTACCCCTTGGGCAAATAATAAAAATAAAATTTAAAAAATATATATATAATACAGGTGGAAGAGGAGGTCACATTTGGGAGAACCTTGAGATGTTAACTACATGTGACAAGGACAGTTTTTTGTCTTTCAATATCCATTTCCCCATCTTCCTTTGAATAAAAATTAATCCTTGCCTCCCTTGCAGTTAGAGGGGACCTTGTGTCTTAAGGTCTGGCCAATAAATGAAGAGGAAACCATGCAACTTCTGTGGAATTATATCTTTTCTTCTTTCTGATGGTTAGAATATGTGCTATAGACTGAGTGTTAGTGTCCTCCCAAATCCCTATGTTAAATCCTAATTTATTTATTTTTATTTTTTATTTTTTAATTTTTTTTTGAGAGAGAGAGCACAAGCACACGAGGCAAGGAGATACAGAGGGAGAAGGAGTGAGAGAATCCCAAACAGGCTTCCTATTGGGCACCTTTGTCAGATCTGTGGTTTGCAAATCCTGCATTTTCTTTACAAGGTCTCTCACAACACAAAAGTTTTTAATTTTGGTAAATTATTAATTTCTTCTTTTATGGATCACGCTTTTGGTTCTTATCTAAGAACTCCTCACCTAGCCCTGTCCCAAAGAATTAAAAAAACAAAAACAAAAAAAGAGGGCACATCAACCTGTTTGAAGTTAGTGATACAGAGAAAAATCTTAAAAGGTTAAGAAAAATGATACGTTAAATACAGGCTTTATAGTGCTGGAAGGGAAGGTACAAAAGAAATGATTAATATTTTAATTTCAAATATCTATCTGTCTATACACACACACACACACACACACACACACACACACACACACACACACACGGGAAGGTGTCCTTACACATCTGGATAAGCAGACTCTGTAAGGCTGATACCTGAGCTTGAAGACCAGAGCACAGGTGGACAGGAAAGCAAGATGGATGCAAAGTGGGGAAGAGCAAGAACAAGCTGGAGCTTACAAGGACAGGCTGAAACCCTTGTCAGTCCTCATTGTCCCAGACCTTGATGGTGTGAACGTCCTGCAGAGCCTGAGGCCCCTCAGGATGGAGCTAATCACACACGCACCTGGCCTAGGGGTCAGACAACGTAAAGGAGGATTCTGGGGGAGGTGGAACAGTCAGAATCCTGGCTGCTGCCTCACACCCTTGTGGTCATCCAGTAGATAAACAACCTGATGTGTGAGCTACAAAAATTTCCCCCAAATCTCATGCAAAATTCTCTCCTTTGGTCCTTCCCATGCAGAAACACACAGGTGGGGGAATTCTGGGAAGTATAATTTAGCCTCGCTACCCCACGTGATGTTTTGGTTTATTTTAGAACAATTTTAATGAAGTGAACATAACGATAAAGACACCTGAAAAACATTTGGAAAAGGGAGGGCGCTTGTTTGGTCGATTGAGATCTAGTTTATCGTGGGAGCCATACCCCCAGAAGTTTCATAAACTGCTTACTGGAGAATATACCTGGCTTGGCCCCAACAGAAAGAAAGTTCTTTTGAGGTGAGATTTTGATGAGACTCTGTTAAATTCACCTAAATGAAGGAAAACAGGTCTCTAGAACAGTACGGGCAGGAAGACTTCCCTTCCCCATAGCTCCTGTAGGCTGAACTCCCCTGGAGCTGCGGTGATCAGGGGCAGTTCCAGCCAGAACTTCAGCATCACCTAGAAAAGAACAGGAGAAACAGGGGTGCCTGGGTGCCTCAGTCTGTTAAGCCCCTGACTCTTGATCTCAGGGTTGTGAGATCGAGCCCCATGTCCGGCTACATGCTCAGCTTGGAATCTGCTTGAAATTCTCTCTCTCTCTCTCTCTCTCTCTCTCTCTCTCTCTCTCTCTCCCTCTTCGTCTGCCTCTCATCCTGCTCACATGTGCTCCCTCTCTGTCTCTCTCTAAAATAAATAAATAAAAATTTTAAAACACCCCCCCCCAAAGAGAAATACCCTAACTCAGTCTCATCCTTTGGGTCTCCTGCTAAAGCCTCCTGGGACTCACAGAAGCAGACAGAATGGCCCAAAATGGATCTGAGATGCAGAGAACAGCTAGCTCAGTCAATGATATCTACTTCAGCCAAACTTCCTAACATTTACCAAAGAGCCTGAAATAGTTATGATGATAAACAATCTGGTGTAGGGTTTGCATTTTTTTGTGAAACTTGTTCTTTTCCGCTGGTGTCAAAACACATTCATCATCACCTTGACAAATGCTATTAATTTTCATTTTTCCTCAAATGGAACATTGCCCTATAAATTATTTTCATAGCAAAGAGTGACTCAACTCTCAATAAAAGTGATTTATGAAAATATGCCATGTTCTCACTCTGCTACTCATAAATTTTCTGCATGTAGTCAAACTTCTTTAAGTGTTCTGAGTCACAATAACTCATGGTCAGGCACTGAAATACAATTCAACTATTTGAAAGGTGAACGCAAATAATGGGTTGATATGTCATTCAAGTAATAATATAAGAAAGCGAGCAGCTCAACAAAGTCAAAGCACTCAATGAACTTAGTTCAAAAAGTTGGTGGATTTAAATTCATAAAGTCAATGCCATAACAAAATACTCCTCTAGTGCACTCTCACTTTAAGTATAAGTTTAAAAAGTCAAGCGTAAATCTCTGGCTATTTCTTTGGAATACCTTCAGGGGTCACCCTCCCTCCCTCCCTTCTTTCTTTCTTCCTCTCTATTTTCAACCACTTCCATGTACACCATTTTATTTACCCCTGAATAGAGGTATTATCTCCATAATGCAGATGACGAAACTGAAACCCAGGAAGTTTAAATAATTTGCTCACTGTATCCAGCCAGGAAAGCTAACACTCCATAAATTGAAAGCAGGTAACTTGCTTCTAAACACTCCAACGTCAATAAAATACTTTGTAATATTTTAAAAGGTCATTTACCTGCTTGCTGACTCTGTAACCTATACTGTCTGTGACCTGTCATCCTAAATATCAGTCTTTTGACTTCACTCCTATGAAGGCCCTACCTTGTGAGGAGGAAGTGTAGTACAGCCTTATAAGAAAGCCCTTTTAAAATTTTAAAACCTCTTTGCAAACTTATCAGGTCTACAGTAGTTAAAAATGAATACACAAACAAAACCAACTGGAGTGGTAGTAGTGACCTTTGAAAGCCACTCTTTAGGTCAAGAGACCGTAAGGTGGGCGCCTGGGTGGCTCAGTGGGTTAAGCCTCTGCCTTTGGCTCGGGTCATGATCTCAGGGTCCTGGGATGGAGCCCCACAGCGGACTCTCTGCTCAGCAGGGAGCCTGCTTCCCCCACTCTCTCTCTGCCTGCCTCTCTGCCTGCTTCTGATCTCTCTCTCCCTCTGTCAAATAAATAAATAAAATCTTAAGAAAAAAAAAGAGAGAGAGAGACCGTAAGGTGACTATAGAGACAGAAATCATCAAATGCATCCAAAACACAAACAGCCAGTTCAAAATCAGCCCAAAAAAGAAACTCTGCCAAAAGCTTGTGTTTGTCTATTTAATCTTCTTCAACAAGCACTGGAGAATACAGAGCAGTGTGGAGGGTTTTCTCAGATATTTTCAGAAGAAAAGTCTACTCTTACCCACCGCTTTCCTTCCCTTCATAATGATATTAATAGTATTTATTGATTTCTTACTTATGTGCCAAGCACTCTCAGATCTTTATAGAGTAAACTCACTAATCCTCATGTAGACTCTGTGACACAGGTGTTCTATTTATCTTGACTTTCAGGTAATGAAGCAGAAGGAGGTGAAGCAACTTGGCCCAGGTCACCCAGCCACATGGGCAGAGCCATGCTCTGAGCCCAGATGGTGTTACTATTAATCTCTGCAGTGTACTGCCCTCCAGCCTAAGCCTTCATCAGGTCCCTTAGATGCATTCCTGGTCACCTGAAATCTCCTTCCAAAGCAGGAGCCATCTGTACCAGTAGAGTGCCCAGTACTGTGAACACTCAACAAAGTTTACTGTATGATTGATAGAATGAAGGAAGGAAGGAAGGAGGAATGAAAGAATGAGTATACAAATGTGTTCTGAGAAGTTGGAAAAAAGAAGAGACTCTTTCCGAGTGGTGGGGTAGAAAGAAAAGTTTCCATCAAGAAGCCTTGAATAATGGTAGAATTTCAGTAGGCAGAGATAAAGAAAAGAGAATTTCAGGTGGAAAAATTATATAAATTTGGAGACACTGGAAAGCCTAGAGATACATTCAGAGAACAGCAAGTTGTACCAATTAGCAGTGGGTTGGGCTACATGAAGGAAGGTAATGCAGGGAGAGGTCTGATCAGGTTAACTTGAGGTTAGTTTGCTAAATTTTTTTTCATCTTAATAGGTTTTTTTAAAGATTTTATTTATTTGAAAGAGAGAGCTAGCAAGTGAGAGCACAAGTGGAGGGCAGGGAGATGGAGAGGGAGAAGTAGACTCCCTGATGTGGGGCTGGTATCATGATCTGAGCTGAAGGCAGATACTTAACTGACTGAGCCACCCAGGTGCCCCTTATCCTAATAGTTTTTATTTAAAGTTGTATATAAGATGACTTTATTCCTGCATCTTTTCAATTGTTTCTTCTTATATTTGCCCTTTTCCTTTTCTAGTTGGTGAGATGTGGCTTTATATTCAAGGATCTTTTTTTTTTTTTAAGATTGTATTTATTTATTTGACACAGAGAGAGATCAGATCACAAGTAGGCAGAGGCAGGCAGAGAGAGAGAGGAGGAAGCAGGCTTCCCGCTGAGCAGAGAGCCCGATTCGGGCCTCGATCCCAGGACACTGAGATCATGACCTGAGCCGAAGGCAGAGGCTTTAACCCACTGAGCCACCCAGGCTCCCTCAAGGATCTTTTCATGGTCACTGTCCACTTTTAGTCTAGTTACAACCACCTCACTAGGGTGAATGGACAGTTGTGCCATTTCCCTTCTCTTGCTGTACTCGCTCAATGGAGAGGACAGATTTCTTCCTGTAAACCTGGATGACTTTACCAATTTGCTGGCCTTTAGAGTCACACAACCTGTATGTCATCATCCTATTGGATGGGCATGGATCAAACATTACACTTCTGTCTCAGCTCTTTGGAAAGAGAGGACGACATCATCTTCCTGCAAATGCGGGAAGGTGCATCAAAATGCCTTTTATGGTTCTTGCTCTGGTCAGAAGTCACAAAGAGATTGAACTTCGTTTTGAACTTCATTTTGGCTGCTGGTGTTTCAGCAAAAGGAAAGAAGTGCTGAGTGTTTTAAATAGCAGGCTGAAGGAATTACTACTTAAGGAACTGGACACCTCTGGAGGAGTATGAGAGAAGATGTAAGACATGACAATCTTGGGATTGTGCTTTCAGGAAACTAAATGAGCAGCAATTGTCAGGAATTCAGAGCAGGGGCTGCTGCCTTATAATGAATGAAGAATACCTGGATGAGTCTTACGAAGTCTGTGAATCCCTGAAAGACACACAGAATTTTGTCTGTATTTCTGTATGTATACATTTCTACTGAGACTGTCTACAACTTCTCAATGATTTTCAAAATTGTGATCCCCCTCTCCCAAACAGGACTGTCCCAAGGTAAGCATCCAAATAGATGCCACCATTCCATATATCCAAATATCTTAAGATTATAAATGAAGTTAAACTGTTAAATAAAATCTGCTCTTCATCCTATCTTGGCAAATATAATCTCATACTATATAGTATCGTAATGATATTCAAATTTTACTTTGAATTTACTTTTATCAAAAATCTAAATTAATGTAAATGCTCAATACCTCAAAATATTAAATAATATATTAGAAATTATCTATTAAAACTAAAAAGCAATTAAAATAAGAATGAGATACTACTACACACCTATTAGAATGACTAAAATCCAAAACACCAACACCACCAAATACTGGTGAGGATGTGGAGAAACAGAAGCTCTCATTTATGGCTGGTGGGAATGTAAAATGGTACAGCCACTTTGGAAAACAGTCGGACAGTTTCTTACAAAACTAAACTTACTGTTATTATATGATCTGGCAATCCTGCCTTTTAGTTAGTGAGTGGATAAACACACTGAGCATATCCAAATAACGGTATATTATTCAACAACAAAAAGGAAATGAGCTAGGTGCCTGGGTGGCTCAGTGGGTTAAAGCCTCTGCCTTCGGCTCAGGTCATGATCTCAGGGNATTCCAACTATATGACATTTTGGAAAAAGCGAGACTGTAGAGACAATAAAAAGGTCAGTGGTTACCAGGGGTAGGGGAGGCAGGATGAATAGGTGGAAGAAAGGAATTTTTTTTTTTAAGATTTTATTTATTTGACAGAGAGAGAGACAGCGAGAGAGGGAATACAAGCAGGGTGAGTGGGAGAGGGAGAAGCAGGCCTCCTGCTGAAGGAATATTTTAAAGCAGTGAACTATTTAGCATGATACATGTGGATACATTTGTCAAAACTCAATTCAAGAAAAACCACACACACACACACATGAACGTACACACACTCTAGAGAATGTACAATACAAAGAGTGTATCTTAATACAAACTATGACTTTAGTTAATAATGGATCAACAGTGGCTCATCAATTGTAACAAATGTACCCCACTAATGAAAAAGGAAGTCTGCTGGGGAGGTACTGTACTTCCTACTCAATATTTCTTGTAAATATAAAACTACCCTACAAAATAAAATCTATTAATTAAAATTAAAAGGAAAAATACAAATGATAATGAATATAAAAACTTAAGATTTAAATAGACCAGAATTGTATTAGTTTATTTGTGTATTTGGAAGCTGATA
This sequence comes from Ailurus styani, assembly GCA_002007465.1. Classification (NCBI taxonomy): domain Eukaryota; kingdom Metazoa; phylum Chordata; class Mammalia; order Carnivora; family Ailuridae; genus Ailurus; species Ailurus styani. The sequence continues at coordinate 3,434,363 of LNAC01000121.1, forward strand.
TTAGTACACAAACCTAAGGTTATTTCTTCCTGATTGATTTCTTTATCATTATGAAATTACTTTCTTTGTCACTACTAATATTTCTGCTCTGAAATGTATTTTGTCTGACATTAATGGAACCACTCTTGCTTTCTTTTGATTTGTGCTAGTATGCTGTATCTTTTTTTTTTTAAGATTTTATTTATTTATATGACACATAGAGAGAGATCACAAGTAGGCAGAGAGGCAGGCAGAGAGAGAGTGGGAAGCAGGCTCCCTGCCAAGCAGAGAGCCCGATGTGGGACTCGATCCCAGGACCCTGCATGACCTGAGCTGAAGGCAGAGGCTTTAACCCACTGAGCCACCCAGGCACCCTCTTTTTTCCATTCTTTTGCTTTTACTGTTTGTCTTGATATTTCTTAAGTTATTTTCTTATAGGCAGCATATTGTGCTTTGATTTTGTCCAATCTAACCACTTCTGCCTATTAATTGGGGTGATTAGACAGCTTATATTTAATGCGATTATTACGTATTAGGTTGAAAACTAATCTTGCTATTTTTACCATCTTTGTTCTCTTTTCCCTCTTTTTCTGCTTTCTTTTGGATCAGTTGAGCATTTTATTGATTCCATTTTTTTCTCTTTTTCTGGCATGTTAGTTATTTTGTTATTTTAGTTGCTTTGGGTTTATAGTATCCCTCATTCACCTATCTTAGTTTACTTTTGAGGGATATTATACCACTTTACAAATAGTTTAAGAACCTATTTTAAGGTTCTATTATTGTCATACATTTTTATTAACATATTTTATAAATCCCACAGTACATTTTTATTATTTTTGTCTAAAGAGTTAATTATCTTTTAAAGATGTTTAATAATAAGAAAAAATCTTGTATATTTACTTTTGTAGTTACTATTTCTGGTATTCTCCATTTTTCTGTTTGTATATTTCTGTATTTCTATCTAGCATTACTTTCTTTTTGCCTAAGAGGCTTCCTTTTACATATTTGATGTCCGTTGACAATAAATTTTTTCAGTTTTTATATATCTGAGAAAATCTTTATTTCACCTCCATTTGTGAAAGATACATTCACTGGATATACAATGATAGGTTGACAGGTTTTTCCCTTAATATTTTTTCTTTTAGTCCTCCATTGTTTCCCTAGTATATTATTTCTGCTGTGAAATTTGTTATTATACTCATCTTTTTATCTTTTTTCCTCTCTACATAATGTGCTTTTTCCTCTGGCTGCTTTTAAGATATTCTTTTTATCACCAGTTTTGAGTAATTTAGTTATGATATGCTTTGGTATACTTCATGTTTCTTGTGCTTGGGTCACTGAGCTTCTTGGATCTGTGGGTTTATAGGCTGCATCAAATCTGAAAAAGTTTTGGACAGTATTTCTTCGAATATTTTTTCCATCTCTCTTTTCCTTTAGGGGAATGCGTATGTGTGTGTGTGTATTGAGTTTTCCTATGTATTATACCTTGTTGGGTCCTAGGTAGTTTTGAATTCCCGTAAGTGTTCTTGCACTTCATTATATTACTGGGAAACAGTTTGATCCTACTGAGACAATAATTTTCTGAGCACTCCTTCCAGTAAATTGTGAGGTTTTTCCATCTGGTTTGTGAAAATAGGCACCATTTCAGGCCTTGTGTAAGTGGCAGTTACTGCTTCCTCCAATCCTTTTACCTGGTTTTGCCCCCAGCCCCGGTAGTTTTTGGACATGCACTGACTGATAAATCCTCTGCTGAATACCCCAGGGGGATCTTGTGGAAATCTGCTGGGGTCTCCCTTTATTCAGCTCTCTTTCCCCAGTACTCTAGCCTGTGAACTTTAGTTACCTTGGTCTCCCTGGACGTTCAGATTCAGGAAGTCTGCCTGGCTTCTTCTCTGTGCCATGTGTCGGAAACTCTTTCAAAGCAGCAAGCTGGGACAAGCAGGGTTTACCTTGTGTGCTTTTCATATCTTGAGGATCACAGTCCTTCATTATTTAACATTTAATATCTTGAAAATTGGTGTTTATATATTTTATCTCTACTTGTTATTCAGTTGGGAGGATAAATCTGGTCCCTGTTCCTCTATCATGTCTGGAAGCAGAAGTCAATGTATAAGCATTAACTAAATAGGAGAGCAGTATCATTTTCCTCAGTTGGGTAGGAAAAACAACTGTTAATAACCAAGGCTTATGGTGCAATTCCATGAATTTCTGGATTTATTATAAACTTTTAGCATTAGAAAGATATATAAAAACTATCTGGCCCAAAAGGATATAATTCCTGGGAATAGTCAATGGTAGAAAGCATTAAAATGAAGGATTATACTGACAATGAGCTAATAAATTTTCAGCTTAGGGATTAACTATTCTAGAGACTTTTGTACAGGCCCAACATTTACCATAATAAAAAGTTAAAAAAAATTATCCAATCCAAGTCTTCGATTTTACAGATAGGAAAACCTGTTAGAAGAGGGAATGTGGCTGTGTTGGGGTTAGCATGATGATGATAATTACGATGATTACTACACTCAGCAAAGTACTTTCTCATTTCATCCTACACAAAACAAAGAAATAATAGAAGCAAAGAGTGTTTGCAGAAAGGTGAGTAGGTCTGATTTATCATGATAGAAATTTTCGGTTGTTGCAAATAAAGCTGAAAAGTGATGATGATGATGATGATGATGATAGCAGCTTACTACTTTCTAGGCACTGTTATAAGTAGTTTGCATAAGTAATTAAAGAGTTATTAAATTCCCACAACTTCCATATATAAAATAGTCTGCAATTCATATTTTTTCACATTTGACATTTCTGAAATCAGGATGGCTCTTTTGACTGCTGGTACAGTACAGCTACATCAATCTGGATCGTTTTCAGAGAGGTATACCTTTGTTTCAGCCAGTTGTCTGGTAGCATAATCAAACCAGTCCACTATAAACCGTTTGAGGTCTTTTGTCCCATACAGGTAATATGAATTCAGACTTCAAATTTCCATGACAACCAACTTCATACAATTCTCAGGGGAGATTTTTAACCCCCTACATCTAGTGTCAAATTGAGATACAAGTAGTATCTGGCTTAAGACAAGATGGTGGCGGGGTGCCTGGGCGGCTCAGTCGTTAAGTGTCTGCCTTCAGCTCAGGTCATGATCCCAGGGGTCCTGGGATCGAGCAGCCCCGTATCGGGCTCCCTGCTTAGCAGGAAGCCTGATTCTCCCTCTCCTACTCCCCTACTTGTGTTCCCTCTCTTGCTGTGTCTCTCTCTGTCAAATCAATAAATAAAATCTTAGAAAAAAAAAAAAAGACAAGATGGTGAGTCTACAGTGAAGAGTTGTTGAAGGATAAAATTTGGTATGACTAGAAGCAGATTATAAAAGCAATTTCTGTCAACATATTTTTTTCTCACTATACCCAATTAGCATCTTGGTTCTCTATGGCAGTAGCAACAGAAAATATGCCCTATTAAACAGAATTAACTTGGAAGTTTTATTTCCAATTCCAAGTGGAGCTTTCTATTGTGTTTGCCATAAATTTATGTATTCTTCTCTTCCAGATGACTATAAATACAAAGTAGAGCTTGTTTTGACACTTTCAACAATGGATAGATCATCCACACAGAAAATCAATACAGAAACATTGTACTTCTACTATGTATAAGAACAGATGGACTTAACAGATATTTAGAGAATATTCCATTCAACAGTAGCAGAATGCACATTTTCTCAAATGCACATGGAATTTTCTACAGGATACATCATTTGTTAGGCCACAAAACATCTATTAATGAATTTGAAAATACTGAAATCATATTAAGTAGTTTTTTTGACCACAATGGTATAAAATTAGAGATCAGCTATAAGAAAACTGGAAAATTCACAAATATGTGGAGAGCAAACGACATGCTACTGAACAACCAATATATTAAAGAAGAAATCAAAAGAGAATTAAGAACTCCTTGAGACAAGTGAATATGGAAGCACAGCCTACCAAAACTGATGGGATGGAGCAAAAGCAGTTCTAAGAGGGAAGTCCATAGCAATAAAAATCTACATAATGAAAAAAAAATCCACTTAAACAAACAGCTTCACACCTCAAAGAAATAGGAAAAGAAGAACAAACTAAGCCTAAAGTTAGCCGAAGGAGGTAAATAACGAAGATGAGAGTAGAAATAAAGGAAGTAGAGACTATAAAGACAATTGAAAATATCAATGATACTAAGAGGAGGTTTTTTGGAAAAGGTTAAGAAAAATTGATAAACCTTTACCTAGACTTACTAAGAAAAAAAGAGAGAAGACTCAAATGAATAGTTAGAAACAAAACAGGCAATGTTACAACTGATACCACAAAAATACAAAGGATCATGAGAAACTAAAACAAATAATCATAGGCCAACAAATTGGACCACCTAGAAGAAAAGGAAAATTCCTAGAAACATACAACCTCCCAAGTCTAAGTCATGAAGAAATACAAAATCTGAACAGACCCCTTACAAATAAAGTAATTAAATCAGTAATAAAAACCCTCCCAATATACAAAAGTCCAGGACCAAATGGCTTCACTGGTGAATTCTACTGAATATTTTAAGAATGAGTACCTGGAGTGCCTTCTGGCTCAGTCGATTAAGTGTCTGCCTTCGGCTCAGGTCAAATCCCAGAGTCCTGGGATCAAGCCCCGAATTGGGCTCCCTGTTCAGCGGGGAGCCTGCTTCTCCTTCTCCCGCTCCTCTTGCTTGTGCTCTCTTCCTCTGTGTCAAATAAATAAATAAAATCTTAAAAAAAAATGAGTACAAATCCTCAAACTCTTACAAAAAAATAGAAGAGGACAGAACACTTCCGAACTCATTTTACAAAGTCAACATTACCCTAATACCAAATCCAATCAAGGACAACTACAAGAAGACAAAATTACAGACCAATATCTCTGATGAACATAGATGCAAAATTCCTGAACAAAACATTAGCAAACTAAATTCAACAATATATAAAAAAGACTGTACAACATGATGAAATGGGATTTATTTCAGGGATGCAAGAATGGTTCAACATCCGCAAATCAATCAAAGCAATACACCACATTAATAAAGTGAAGGATAAAAATCTCACAACCATCTCAATAGATGCAGAAAAAGCATTTGACAAGGTTCAACATCGATTCATGATAAAATCTTCTAATAAACCGGATATAGAGTGAACATACCTTAACATAATAAAAGCTACATGAAAAGCCCAGAGCTGTCATCATGCTCAATGGTGAAAAGCTGAAAGCTTTTCTACTAAGATCAGGAACAAGACAAGGATGCCCACTCTTGTCACTTTTTTCAACTTAGTACTAGAAGTCCTAGCCAGAGCAATTAGGCAGGGGGGAAAAAAAGCCATCCAAGTCAAAAAGGAAGAAGTAAAACTTTCTTTATTTGCAGATTACATATAATAGAAAACTCTAAAAACTACCCCCTCCAAATTTTTAGAACTTATAAAAAAATTCAGTAAAGTTGAAGGATATACAAAAATCAGTTGGGTTTCTATATGCCAATGAACTATCAGTAAGAGAAATTAAGAAAGCAATTCAATTATAATTATGTCAAAATGAATAATATACAAAGAATAAATTTAACAGGAAGAGAAAGATCTATACACTGAGAACTATAAGACATTGATGAAAGAAATGGAAGATGAAAATAAATCGAAATATATTCTGTGCTCATGGATTAGAAAAATTAATATTGTTAAAATATCCATATGATTCGATACAATTCCTATCAAAATTCCATTGACATTTTTTCACAGAAATAGTATGGTATTGGCATAAATATAGACATGCAAATCAATGGAACATAATAAAGAGTCCAGAAATAAATCCATGCATGTGTGGTCAATTAATTTTCCATAAAGGAGTCAAGAATATACAATGGAAAAAGGATAGTCTCTTCAATAAATGGTGCTGGGAAAACTGGATAGTCAAATGCAAAAGAATGAAATTGGACCTTTATCTCATACCACACACAAAAAATCAACTCAAATGGATCAAATACTTGAATATAAGACCTAAAACCATAAAACTCCTAGAAAAAAATATTGAGGTTAAGCTCCTTGACATCAATCTTGGCAGTGATTTTTTGGGGGGGAATGGGGGACTTGACACCAAAAACAAAGATAATAAAAGCAAAAATAAACAATAAAAGCATCAAATAAAAAGCTTTTGCCCAGGAAACCATCAACAAAAAGAAAAAGCAACTTACCAAATTGGAGAACATATTTACAAATCATATATCTTATAAGGGTTAAATATTCAAGACATATAAAGGACTTCTGCAACTCAATAACAAAAACAAAAACAAAAGAAAACATTTTAAAAAATGGGCATAGGAACTGAACAGACATTTCTCCAAAGAAGACACACAAATGCCCAACAGGTATATGAAAAGTTGCTCAACGTCACTAATCATCAGGGAAATACAAATCAAAAGTACAATGAGATATCACCTTTCACCTGTTAGAGTGGCTGTCTTCAAAAAGACAAGAGATAACAAGGTGGAAAGCATATGAAAAAAAGAGACTGCCTGTGCATCCTTGGTGGGAATGTAAACGGGTGCAGCATGTATGGAAAACACCTAAAAAAATTATGGGGTCTTCGTGGCTCAGTCAGTTAACCATCTGCCTTCAGCTCAGATCATGATCCCAGTGTCCTGGGATCAAGACCCACATGACCTCCCCGCTGAGCAGGGAGCCTTCTTCTCCCTCTCCCTCTGCTTTTCCCCCTGTTTGTGCTTTCTCTCTTTCTCTCAAATAAATAAATAGATAGATAGATAGATAGATAGATAGATAGATAGATAGATAGAAAGAAAGAAAGTAAGAAAACTCCTCAAAACATAAAAAATAGAAGTACCATATGATCTAGAAATCCCATTTTTGGGTATAAATCCAAAGGAAATGAAAATAGGATAGTGAAGAGATAGTTGCACTCCCGTGTTTCTTGCAGCATTATTCACAATAGTCAAGATAGAGAAACAACCACCTGTCCATCAGTGGATGAATGGATAAAGAATATGTGGTGTATATATACAATGGGATATTACGCAGCCACAAGAAAGAAGGAAATCTTGCCACTGGTGACAACAGGGATGGACCGTATGAGCATCATGCTAAGTTAAATCAGCCAGAGAAAGGCAAACACTGCGTGGTATCACTTACATGTGGAAACTTTAAAAAAAAAAAAGTCAAATTCATGGAAACAGAGAGTGGAGAAGTGGTTTCCAAGGGCTGGGGGTTGAAAGAAATAGGGAGAGTTTGGTAAAAGGGTACATACTTTCAGCTGTGAGATAAATAAGGTTTGAGGATTTAATGTAAAACATTGTGACTATAATGAATAGTACTATAAGTTTATATAGTTGAAATTTACTAATAGAACTTTTTTGCTTCATCAAAACATAAAATGAATGCTGTTTATTTTAATATCAATTTTATACTTTTAATAAGTAGATTTGTTCAAATATTTTAAAGTTTTTTAATTTAAATTCCAGTATAGTTTACATACAGTGCTATATTAGTTTCAGGTGTATGACTGGTGATTCAGCAATTCTATACATTGCTCAGTGCTCACTATGATGAGGATACTCTTAATCCCCTTCACCTATTTCACCCATCCCCCCACCCACCTCCCTTCTGGTAACCATTAGTTAAGAGTTTACAGGTGGCTGGGAGGTTCAGTTGGTTAAATGTCTGACTCTTGCTCTCAGCTTCAGTCTTGATCTCAGGGTCTTGATCTCAGGATCATGAGTTAAAGCCCTGTGTTCGTTTGTTTCTTAAATATCACCTATGATTCATTTGAATTTTATAGTTTTCTTTTTTTTTTTTAAAGATTTTATTTATTTATTTCACAGAGGGAGAGAGATCACAAGGAGGCAGAGAGGCAGGCAGAGAGAGAGGGGGGGAAGCAGGCTCCCCGCTGAGCAGGGAGCCCGATGCGGGCCTCGATCCCAGGACCCTGAGATCATGACCTGAGCCGAAAGCAGAGGCATTAACCCACTGAGCCACCCAGGCGCCCTGAATTTTATAGTTTTCTAATGAGGCTGTAGCCATAAGGAATTTATACCATGTTAATGTAAGTACCGTTATATTTATATTACATTCAAGTAATTTGTCAAAACTGCAGGTCATATTTTTTTTCCTTGAAGAGGGGTCTACTCACTATTTAAGTTGGAGAGATGATGTCCTAGGACCCTGAAAAGAATAAGGCAGGAATAGATTATATGCAGCACCTACATTTGCATTGTAATCAATCATGAATTCCAATTTGCCTGGGGGCATTTGTTTTGTAAATGTTTCTTTGTGACTAGGGATGTAGAATTGTGGCAAAAGTTCCTGTTTCATAATTGCCTGTGCCTATCACCAACTTGTAGAAAATAGGGTTTAAAGAAATCAGCTAGAGTGGCCTGCTTTCAACACTGAGACTTAGTGATGCAAGGCCGTGTCAGCTCCGATCAAAGATTCCTATTCACGCTCAGGGCACATAAGTAAGGTAGGAGCTGTGGACTGAGAGGAACATCTGTCAGCTTCCCTAGGGTCTCCTCAACAAGATCATCATCCCAAGAGCAGGTTCCAGCAAGACTGTCCCCTGAATCTGTGAGTTTACTGCTGAGACTTTTTTTTTTTTTTTAAGATTTTATTTATTTATTTCACAGAGGGAGAGAGATCACAAGGAGGCAGAGAGGCAGGCAGAGAGAGAGGGGGGGAAGCAGGCTCCCCGCTGAGCAGAGAGCCCGATGCGGGCCTCGATCCCAGGACCCTGAGATCATGACCTGAGCCGAAAGCAGAGGCTTTAACCCACTGAGCCACCCAGGCGCCCACTGCTGAGACTTTAATAGGTTTTCACCATCACTTTTAGTAAGCTCATCTTTAAAACATATTCATCATTCAAAACCATTTGTTTTTTGTGGTGCTAATATTGTACTTTTCAATTTTCCTTAGGGTCACGGAAGGATGCTTGTCATGGTCCATGCACTCACAGAAATTATAAACCATTTTTGAAGAAGGATGCAGTCCTTTTGAAGATTGTGTTAAAGGGAAAAGTAAGACAAAGTCATGGAACTGCAAGAAGGGGATGAAATGGATGAAGAAAAAGAGAAGAAAATCATGTCTCAGCCCCAAGGTAAGTAAGGCTTCTTGGTGTGGAAACACACAGTCTCTAAAGAATGGCACAAATTCATCTAAATGAACAAAATATGAATTATAAAAATGTTTAGTCTACTTGTCAAAATTATGCTTGTTGAGAACAAATTTAATTATTCCAATTCAAAACCAGTGTTTAAAGGCTCATGATGAAACCATTACTTTATTACTAAAAGGCATGGCTTATTTGTAACTGTGTACGCTTTTCTGTTTCACTTTTATCAGTTCCGCAGGACAGGGTGATGGTGCAAAAAGGGGTTTACCAGAAGTGAGTATTGAGTAAGTCTCATCTTAAAATAGTTTTGCAACTTGTTATGCAAAATCACAGTAGCAGAAAAATCATTAAGAGCCATTAGGCAGATCAAATATACTATCTCTAGATCTGATATTTTTTAGCCCATTCTCTCTCTCTCTTTTAAGATTTATTTATTTGACACAGAGAGAGAGATTGCGAGAGAGGGAACACAAGCGGGGGGTGGGGGGTGGGAGGAGAGGAAGAAGCAGGCTTCCCACTGAGCGGGGAGCCCAATGTGGGGCTCAATCCCAGGACCCTGGGATCATGATCTGAGCCAAAGGCAGATGCTTAACAACTGAGCCACCCAGGCGTCCCTAGCCCATTCTCTGTGACAGAGAATGTTCTATTTGTATGCATAGAACAGCTGTACAAGCTCACCTTCCAGCCTCTTGCAAGTATGCCAATATATCAGAGGAAAGTTTTCACTTAATTGCAATTTGGGTTAAAATAAAAAATACAGCCATGTCATTTCAGGAATTGTAGGCAGGAATAAGAATTAACTAATACCAAAATAGTACATTTTCACTGCTAATTTTTCTTCTTCTCCTTGTGTACTATGCACAAAAAAATAAGTTCTACACAATATGAAATTTGCTTTTCTATGAGTTATCTGTTGCATTCTTTCCTTTCTTTCTTTTTGGTAATTTTTCTAAGCTTATTTAGATTTAGACATCGCTCTTTGAGTGTAGGTAACAGGATAAGAGAAATTTGCTTTGGATAGTCCTTATTTTTTGGTTCTTCTGTGGTCTTTAATGCTGTTCTTGGATTCTTTTTTTTTTTTAAGATTTTATTTTATTTATATGACAGAGAGAGAGAGATTACAAGTCGGAAGAGAGGCAGGCAGAGAGAGAGGAGGAAGCAGGCTCCCTGCTGAGCAGAGAACCTGATGTGGGACTTGATCCCAGGACCCTGAGATCATGACCTGAGGAGAAGGCAGAGGCTTTAACCCACTGAGCCACCCAGGCGCCCTGAGTTTATATATTTTTAAATGAGCTGATGTCTGCTAATAATTGTACATTTAAATAGTGAGCTTCAAAGGGTGACTTAGTCAAGGTAGGCTATACGCTATAGCAAAAATACTATAGACTTTATGGCTTATAAATAGCAGAAGTTTATTTTTCACAGTTCTGGAGGCCAGACGTTCTAAGATCAAGGTGGGGACAGATTGGGTATCTGGTGAGAGCGTGCTTCCTGATGCATAGATGGCTGTCTACTTGCTGCGTTCTCACATGATGGAAGAGGCAAGAGAGCTCTCTGGGACCACTTTTATCAGAACATGAATCCCATTTTAATGGCTCAATCCTCATGACTTAATCACCTCCCAAGGCCCCACCTCTAATATCATCACATTGGGAATTAGGTTACAACTTATGAATTTTGGGCAGACACAAACATTCAGTGTATAGGAAAATGTTAGAAACTGTGTTCTCCGGTAAACTATGTATTTTGAGTAATGATGGTTTGTTTGCAGTGCTGAGGTACAGATTTTCTCAAATCTAGAAATAATTTAAAGCTTATTACATATCAAGATACTTAATATCTTAAACATTAATCTATTTTTATAGTCTTCTTTATATATTTCCACAAATAATATTTTATGTTGAGAAACTATATGCAAGCAAATGTGCCTATGAATCAGAATATTTGTCTAGTCTGAGTGTACTGGAGAAAAATTTATATTATATGACATACAACACGGTTTCTTCATAAAGCTAACTAGTAGACTGAAATAAAGAGATGCTAATGTTATCAGGGAACATTTTTGTAAAGACTGTAGGTATAAAAGTTTCAGAGCAGGGATTTAGACACTGCCGTCTAGCTGATTAAGGATGGCTGTTCAGCGTCTATGAAACAGATGGCACATTCAAATTAGAATAATTCGATGAAGGTTTATAAATAAAGGTAATATTATAATGGTATAGGCAGACTGGAAACCTTCAGGACTCCCAGGCTCTCATACTCCAGGCCCGAGAACCATGAATAGGGAGAGGTTTTCAGAACCAGGAAGGAGAGGGGATCATATAGAACAGATCATCTTAGAGGAGCAGTGACCTTCTGTTGAGGAGCATCGATAGCCCTTCTGCTTGGAATAAACTCCCAGACCTCATCCCCTGCTTCTGCTCTCCTGCTAGATGTCTCTGTTGGCTACGTCGAAGGCAAGCTAAAGGGAGGAGCCTGTGGCAATCATCCATTACGATCAACCATCCAGGGTAGAGAGCAGAATGGAGGGAGGTAGAAAGTAAATGGGAAGGGGCAAACAGAAGGTATGCACACACATGTTGACATTATTAAAATCTAGAATTAATTTTTTCTTGTTATTATATTCATTGGTGGCCAGTGTTTATAAAAGAGTTGAAGAACTTTATAAACCAGCACTAGACAAAATCCTTCCAGGAATTTTTAAGCTACTTTTTGAACAATGAGAGAAAAGAACACGGCTTAAAATCACTGTTTTGTTAAAAAAAAAAAGTGCTAGATCCATATTCCTAAACCTCATTATACCTGGGTGTCACACTCTAAAACGTTATCTCAGTGTCCTGAGCTCCCAAGTTCAGCTCAGTGTTTACTTTTGTCATTCATTCACCTATCATTCAACAAATATTTATTGAGAGTCTCTAATGTCCTATGAATTATGTTAGGCTTTGAGTAAAATGTAGTAAGTGGAAACATAATCTCCATTTTGAATCTAAAAATATTTTTTGAAACCAATGGTTTAGTAGATAACTGTTTTGAGTGACTTACCTAATTTAGCAAATCTGTGTTCATCAAGGTAATCATCGAGAGCAATAGGACCACTTAATCACTGTAAGTCCAAATATAATATTTAAACATAAAAATTTGAGACCTCGCATGGCAGCCATTTATGTATTAAGGGCCATAGACCTTTTAGGTAGCATATTTCCTCCCTCCTAAAAGAAAGACCTTTATCTTAAATTTTAAGCTGTTCAATTCTGGAAAAGCTTATCCAAATATGATTTGTGAGACAAAGCACAGGGCACTAGCAGGATCTAGAAAGCACTGCCTGATATATTAACCAAAGAACTAGTAACATTCACAGTGATGTTTTATTCTGCACAGTCCAATATAGTGGATGGTAATAACCACTAGTTATGGTGGCTGTGGCGCACTGAAAACGTCTCCGAGACTGAGGAACTGAATTTAAATTTTTGTTTAATCTTAGTTAATTTAAATTTAAATAGTTACCTGTGGCTACAATAGTGGACAGTCCGAATCTAGAAAAAGACGTGCAAGGTGGGGCTTGCCGATTCATTTAATCTCATTAATCTCATTTCCCTTTTCAACGGGGTTAGCGACGGCTGCTTGTTTACTCATGCAATATCATGAGCGGAGCAGTGGGTCACCAAGAGAGGAAATCAGAGATAGGTTCTAAGAAGTAACAAGTGTCGGCTAGGAGGTGGAGATCTCAGAATGCTTGTGTGTTGCTAGTATCAACCTAAAACAGTGCAGCTTCTGTGAAAAATGGTGTGATGATACCACAAAATATATAGAAAATTACCATATGATCCAGCCATTCCATTTCTGGGTATATACATCAGAAAAATGAAAGCAATGACTGAAAAAGAAATATTATTCAGTTTTGAAAAGGAAAAAGATTCGGACACACATGCTGTAACATAGATAAACCTTGAAGCTGAGTGAAGCAAGCCAGTTACGAAAGGACAAAGATTGTACCATTCCACTTATATGAATGTCTCGAGTTGTCAAATTCATAGAGACAGAAAGTAGAGTGCTGGCTGCCAGGGGCTGGGGAGTGGGGGACTGGAGAATTAAATGTCTGATGGGTACAGAATTGTCAGGTGAGGGTAGATAAAGAATTCAGGAAATGGATGGTGATGGTTGCGTAACAATGCGAATGTACTTACGGAGCTGAACTTCACACTTTAAAATGGTGACAGTGGTAAATTTTATGTCACACATATTGTATCACACACAAAAAAGACAGGTTAAACATACATCCTCAAGGAGTTTGCAAACTAGCATGGCGAAAAGAAATGGTGGTTGGGGATTGCTACGTCCTGTGAGGATAAAAAATGACTATTTACTGAGGGTGATGGAGGAGTTGTACTTGAGAGGGGTGCCTGGTCTAGATGACCTTCCACTGCTGAGATTCAGTGGGTTTATGAGCGCTTCAAATTTGGGATGGCAGTAGGATACAAGATAGTGTATAGAGAGGACAGTACTTCATTTCATATAGTCGCTTTGGCCCTCTCCAAGCACTTGTCCTGCTGTATCTGGGTTTATCCTAAAGTCCTCATCCATACTCATGGTTCAAAAAATCCAGACTGGAGCTAAGAGCCAATCTCTCCAGAAAAAAATGTATAAAACCGAGGAGACCTATCTGGGAGCCTAGAAGTGTGTGGGCACATCAATTACAGAAAACCCAGGTCAGTCTAGACTTTGTCATTATCAATATCTTTAGCCCATCATCATCTACGTCTCAAAGATCCCACTCTCTGATAACCAACTTGCATTTTTCTAACTGAATCTCTCTAATCCCCACTGTACAATTCCTTGACACTCTGGAACTTCTGATCCATTAACCTAACACCTTTTCAACTTGCCTCAACACCATCGTTCACGTCCTCTCTTCTCTCCTTCCTTGGTTTAAGTGCCATGGTCCTTCCTTATAATCATTCCCTTGCATAGATGCTCCATGCTCTTGTCCCTCTCTCCTCCATCATATTCAGCTGGCAACTCCCAATTCTGGTTGTATCTGAACCTCTGCCTAGTATCTTTCGTACCCAAGTAGGCAAATGAGGCTGGTGAGAATACACAACTCTACCAGCTGGCCTCCCTTTATATCACTGTCCCTGACTTCAAATGAACCCTTAGTGTTACCCAGCAATCTGACTATATTTTTAGTCTATTTACTCTCTCATTGTCGCTGGATGATATTTCATACTTTCTATCCTCTTCTCAAATTTCTTCTCTTTCCAGTGATAACCTTGCTTCTTCATTGATAAAACATTCTTCTGCCTCTACATTTACCAGCATCTGTACCCATATGTTCTGCCTCCCCTCCAGCTATCAGAAAAGAATTCTATTTTCTCTATCTTCTCCAATCTAACCCTAACATTCCTTTTGTGCATTGGATCCCACCCCTGCTCCTCTATTCAAGAACACTGCTATAACAATGATCTTTACTCTTCTGCATCATTACTTTTTCCTTCTCTTTTAGTTCATGGCCGTGAGCATACCAACAGGCATATCTTCTAATTAAAAATAAAAATCTCTCTCTTGATCATATATTTCTTCCAGTTATTGCCCCATTTTTCTGTCTCCATTTATTCTTTTTTCATTCTCTCTGGGCCCAGTCCAGACAGGCTTTGATTACTACACACCACCATAATTCTTCTTATCAAGTGTGCCATTGACTTCCAGGTGGCCAAGCCCATTGCTGTTTTCAGTTCTAGTTTTACCCACGTTAGCAGCATTTGATAGAGTTGATAATTCTTTTTTTTAATTTATTATTATTATTATTATTTGCCCCAGGGGTACAGGTCTGTGAATCATCAGGCTTACACCTTTCATAGCACTCACCATAGCACATACCCTCCCCAATGTCCATAACCCAGCCACCCTATCCCTACCCCCCAACCCCCAGCAACCCTCAGTTTGTTTTGCGAGATTAAGATAATTGATAAGTCTTGAAATATTGTTTTAATTTGGCTTCTGGAACACCACTGTTAGTCTAACTCCTATGTCACTGATTATACCTTTCATTCTGCCTTTCTGACTCTTCATCTTCCTGACCTCTGACCTTTGCAGTGCCCCAGGGCTCAGACTTCACACATCTAAATTCTATCTACAGTGTGCCTGGGTGGCTCAGTTGTTAAGCATCTGCCTTTGGCTCAGGTCATAATCCCAGGACCCTAGGACAGAGCCCCACATCGGGATCCCTGCTCAGTGGGGAGCCTCCTTCTCCGTCTCCCATTTCCCTTGCTTGTGTTCCCTTTCTCATTGTCTGTCTGTCTGTCTCTCTCTAATACATAAATAAATAATTTAAAAAAATAAATAAGTAAATAAATTCTATCTGCACATCACCCACATGCTAAAGGCTCCCAATTAATAGCATTATCCCAGACCCACCTATCTAAATGCCTTCTTGAAGTTTGCAAACTTAAAGTGTCCAAAAGGGAACTCTTAATCCCCAGCAACTCTTCCCTCCCTTCCCCCAACCCCACAACTTGCTTCTCCAGCAGTCCTCTCCAGTTAGCCTAAAGAACCTCTTTTCTTCTAATTGCTCCAAGTAAAAACCTTGACTCATCCCGATTCCTTTTACTCTCTCATGTCCTACATCCAATTAATCAGCCAGTCCTGTCAGCTTCTCCTTGGAAATATATCCAGAACCTGCCCACTTCTTACCAGCTCTACTGCTGGGGTTTTGAATCAGTGAGGGCTGTCAGAGAAACAGAACCAAGTATATATGAATGAAACATAGAGATTATGGAGGCTGAGAACTTCCAAGATCTGTAGCTGGCAAGATGGAGACCTAGGAGAGTTGGTGTAAGTGTAAATGGTGTAACTTTAAGTGTGAGGCCAAGTCTGAAGGCAGGAAAACCTGATGTCCTAGCTCAAAGACAGGCCGAGAGAGGACAAATTCTCCCTTTCCCAGCCTGTAGTTCTATTCAGGCCTTCAAAAGATTGGATGAGGCCCACCCATACCGGGGAGAGCAATTTGCTTTCCTCATTCTACAGATTGCATCTATAATGGTGTAGAGGGGATAAATCTCCCCTGCAGAAGAATTTGTAAAATTGGCCTTCTTCCATCCTCTTCCCGAATATGTCAACACGACAGTTTAAAAAAAAAAAAAAAACAAAAAACCGGGGGCACCTGGGTGGCTCAGTGGGTTAAAGCTTCTACCTTCAGCTCAGGTCATGATCTCAGGTCCTGGGATCAAGACCCACATCGGGCTCCCTGCTCAGCAGGACGCCTGCTTCCTCCTCTCTCTCTGCCTGCCTCTCTGCCTACTTGTGATCTCTCTCTCTCTGTCAAATAAATAAAAAAATCTTTAAAAAAAAAACACATCAGGTCACTCCTCTACTAAAAATTCTTTGATGTCTTCCTTTCTCAATCAAGGTGAAATAGTAAAACTATCATGACCATCAAAGCCCTACATACTCTGTTCTCCACCCCTAGCTCCACCACCCATTGTCTTTCTCCCACTCATTCTGTTCCACCCACCCTGATCCTTCTCCTAGAAGCCAGGTATGCTCCTGCCATAGGGCCTTTACATCTGCAGAACTCTGTGCTTGAAATGGTCATAACCCAAATATCCACGTTGTTTCCTCCCTCAAACTCTTTTCTTATCTTAGAGGCCTTTGGAATAAACCCGTTTTTTTGGTTTTGTTTTTAGTTTATTATAACACCCCTCATCTCTCTTATTTTGCTTTACTTTTAAAATTAAGTTCATTTTTTGGAACAGTTTTAGATTTACAGAAAAACTGCAACGGTAGTATAGAGAGTTCTCATAAACCTCGTTCCAATTTTCCCCTGTTATCATCTTACAATCAGTATGGCACATCATCATAACTAATGAACCAATCTTGATACTATCCTGTTAATGAGAGTCCATACTTTATTCAGAGTTTCTTAGTTTTTTTTTTTTTAAAGATTATTTGTTTGAGAGAGAGAGAGATTGAGAGCAGGAGCAAAGAGGTGGGGTAGAGGGAGAATCTCAAGCAGACTCCCCACTGAAGGGGACACCTTCTAAGTTCCATCTCACAACCCTGAGATCATGACCTGAACTGAAATCAAGAGGCAGACTCTTAACTGATTCAGCCACTTGGGTGTCCCCTCCTTAGTTTTTACCTAATGTTGCAGGATCCCATCCAGGATACCACATACATTTAGGTGTAATGTCTCCTTATGCCCCTCTAGGCTGTGGCAGTTTTTCAGACTTTCCTTGTCTGTGATGACATTGACAGCTTAGAGAAATATTTGTGGGGTATTTTGTAGGATGTCCCTCTGTTGGAATTTGATGTTTTTCTTAGGATAAACTGGGGTTATGGGCCTCAGAAGAAAGGCTACAGAGGTAAAGTAACATTTTCATCACATATCAAGAGTGTGTACTATCAATATGATTTATGACTGTTAATGTTGACCTTGATCGTTTGGCCAAGTTCATGTTTTTTAAGTGTCTCCACTATGAAGTTACTCTTTTTCCCCCTTTCCATACCTTACCTTTTGGGATTAGTCACTTTGAGCACCCCATACTTAAGGAGTGGGAAGTTACGCTTCACATACATTTTTACAAATTCTTCTGCAGGGAAGATTGATCTCCTCGCCACCATTTATTTATTCATTCAACTACTTACAGCATTAGGAACTCATGGATTTTCTTTTTACTTTGGATTGCAGTCTAATACCACTTTATGTATTTGTTAATCAATTTGCTGGAATTGTTCTAGCTTCAGCCATTGGGAACTCTGCATTTCTCTGAAATTCCCCATCAATGAGGGCTTTTTTTTTTTTTCATTTTCGTTTTCGTTTTGTTTTTTTAACATTTCCTAACTTTCGAGCCTCTGTCTTATTTTTCGAGATACTTACCACCATTTCGCGTCACACACCCTTTATTCGCTTATCTTTGCGCCCTGGAACGCCGGGTCTTCGAGGGCAGGGTCCTGGCGCTATTTTTCATCGGGGAAGTCTCCCCAGTGCTTGCGTGGACGCTCACTTGGTACTGACTGCAGCCATGCACCGGGCTGGGGCTCAGGGCTGCTTGAAAGGGGTGAGTCCGAGGGGGCTCTGGCAAGACGGGGCTCCGCCTGCGGCCCGCCGCCTGCCGGGTGGCCTCAGGTGCAGGCCGGCCCCCGCCTCTCGCACTCACACCCACAGTCGGAACCTGCAGCACGCGGCCGCGCCGCGCCAAACGCAGCGGCCGGCGACGTCACCGGCGCCGGGGGGATTCCCGGGGAAAGTCCGGTGCCTCCGGCCCCCCTCCCCGCGCGGAGGTGGGGGAGCCGGTGACGCGCCTCGGGCAGCACGCGGAGAGCGCCCCTGGGCGCCCAGGAGGGGCGAGGCGGCGGGAGCGAGCCCGCTGTCGGGGCGCTCGGGCTG
>LNAC01000121.1:3453083-3475445 GCA_002007465.1 Ailurus styani
CCTGCTCCCCCAGCGGCGAGCACCGCAGACACCGGGGGCGGGGCCGGCGGCGTCCAGCTGCGGCGGTAGCGGCGCGGAGCTCGGGCGGCCGAGGAGGAGCGCAGTCCCGGCAGCGGGAGGCGCCGGGAGCCTGGCCGCCAGGAGGCTCGCAACAGGTGTCCTTCCTTCTCACGACTCCCAGCGCGGGACCGGCGCCCGCGCGGGACAGGGCTTCTCGGGTCGCACGCTCGGTCCCGTTCCTGGTTCGTTTCTCCGCTTTGTACCTCTTTTTCTCTCCTTAACTGGCCCGGGAGCGAGGATGCGCCCGGCTAGGCTGTGCGCGGAGAGCCGCGGGGGGCGCCGGGGGGCACCGCTGGCTGGGGCTTCGAGGGATGGCTGTGGGGGATTTCGGGTCTGGCCCGGCGCTCACGCCGCCGCCTCGCGCCTCGGGGAACTCGGCCGTGCGTTTCTCTTGTACAGCGGAGTGACTTTTTACCCCTTCCCAGTAGGCAAAGGACTGCGCGTTTAGAGCTTCATAGAAATTATTCCAGGGACCTGTTGATAGGCTTCCCTTACTAAGTGTGCACCTAAGACTGCTTTGGTTTTAAGTCGAGAAGCTTGAAGGTCTTTTGAGTTACCCAGGACATTACTTCGATGCGAGGCGGGGGAAGAGAGAGACTCTCAAGCAGGACCCACGCTCAGCGCCGGGGGCTTGATCTCAGGACACAGAGATCATGACTTGAGCCGAAATCAAGAGTCCGCCGCTTAACCAACTGAGCCACCCAGGTGCTGTTCACTCCAAATTTTAGGGTGCACTTTCTCAAAAACATGGGAATGGGTATTTCTTGACTTGAACTTGACACTATGACTCAGAAGCCAGGAAATACAGAGAAATTGATTTTACCTTGAAATAATTCCTTCCAAGCCCACATAAAAAAGACTTTATTTTTAGAAGAATGAAGACAAACAAGAGTGGCAAGGTAACTTCAAGAGCCACACGGTCCTGAGAGGGAATTCTAGACTCCTCTGACAAGAGCCGAGATCTGTATTACTTCCTGTGGTTCTCAGGCACTTGTTGAAGCCGTTTCTCAGCAAAGGGAGGAGTTGTTATTTCCACAGGGGTATCCAAAAATGACTCACAGTGCTGCTCTTTTAATTGTGACGCTTTGTTAATGAACTTTTGAAAAGTGAGGTTTGCTCTGGGTGTGTGTAGAGTAAGGCTAAGATACAAAGTGTGTGTGCTGCTATACTGGGTCTGGTGGTATAGGAAGTAACTGTTCAAGTTTTCAGTTTCCTAAAACGCCTGAGTGTACAGCCTACCCGCTAGGGTCACTAGGCTGATTTGTAAGATAAATATTCAAATCCTGTGCTTTCCTGTGCTTTGCTGCAGAGGCCCAAGAGAAAACTAAGTTCATTGTTCAAAAACCATGTTATTACTTTCACTGGTATAGGATGGTAGAAATGTCATTTTACATAGGGATCGAATGTCACTCTCTGAATCCAAATATTTTGGACAGTTTGTCTTTAGTAAACTAGTGCCATGTGAAAATATTTGAAGATGGTGGATAACTGTTGGAGGTGACGATATTAAAATACTTAAGCTGATAGGTCCCACCCATTGCAGCTGGATAGTGGCTCTTGGGAAAGGACTGTATACTGTCTCAACACACAGTAGAGAAGGGAACAGGATCTCTGTTGGAGTTGAGTTGATCTGAGCAGACCATTATCAGGCAGACTTTTCACAGAGGTCTGGTTATACAGTCGTGACTAAGACAAGATGCTGCTGAAAAGGGCCATAAATGCTAGTGTGGAAGGTTGGAAAATCCCATGAAGGAGATGGGCACTCTGACAAATCTATGGCAGAGCTTCCATCCCGATATGTTTCTGGGGATTTGAATGAAGTGTGTCATCATTGCTGGAAGAATGAGGAAAGTGGTTTTTTTTTTTAAAGATTTTATTTATTTATTTGACAGAGAGGAAGAGATCACAAGTAGGCAGAGAGGCAGGCAGAGGGAGAGGAGGAAGCAGGCTCCCTGTTGAGCAGAGTCCAATGTGGGGCTGGATCCCAGGACCCTGAGATCATGACCTGAGCCAAAAGCAGAGGCTTAACCCCTGTGAATGAGGAAAGTTTTGAGTTTGATCTTCTACTTGTCTTTGTAGACAGCCTGCTGTGCTTATTCAGTCAATATTTCATTCAGTGAGTGATTTAACAATGTATAAATTAGAAAATGAATTAATTAGATTTAACAATGCATTAATTAATTAATTAAAATATATAGAGCACTTATTAGTGCCAGGTACTATTCTAGGCTCCTCATGTGAATTCAGTCTTTTACTTTTCTTTGCATGATTCTTAAAGTGTTTGAATTAACCATATTTCATATTATTTAATAACCCTGTAAAAAGAAACCCAGCTTATTATTACCCCTAGACAATCGCAGACACTTAGAGTTACTTAACTTTTAAAAACAGAGTGGCTAGGGCGCCTGGGTGGCTCAGTGGGTTAAAGCCTCTGCTTTTGGCTCAGGTCATGATCTCAGGGTCCTGGGATGGAGGCCCGCATCAGCCTCCCTGCTCAGCGGGGAGCCTGCTTCCCACCCCCTCTCTCTGCCTGCCTCTCTGCCTCCTTGTGATCTCTCTCCCTCTGTGAAATAAATAAATAAAAATCTTAAAAAAAAACCCAGAGTGGCTAGTTAGTGGCCTATAAGTTTATAACACCATATTGAAACAACTTTCTGATTATTGTTTTTTATAGTTCAAATCAATCTTTCCTAACACATGATAGCTGTATAAGTCAAAAGTAACTAAATCTACTGTGTCACAGTTTACAGTTGAGATTGAAGGCTGCTGAGGTACTTTTGGACTTGATGCCAAAATATATTCAATTTCTACAGTTCCATAAGGTAGGCCACTAGTATTCCAACTAGTGGAGGAAACAATGCTAAATTTGAGACAACTCTATCTCAATTTCCATATTTCACTTCTCCCTTGAGGGCCTCAAAGTTACTATGGGAAAGAAAGGTTTGAGTGTGTTCTTCATCATTGTACTTCCTGACCTTGATATAGGCATTATATCATGGCAGATATTAAGAAGTGTTTATTGATTAAGTAATAAACCTCAGTGTAAGAAGGGAGCTGTCAGATTGATGGAGGGATAGTTGACTCCGCAGAAGGATCAGCACTCTATCCGGGAGCTCCAGCCTGGTCAGTATGGGCACAGGGTGAGGGCTGAGGAGACAGATGGGGCCACATCACAAAGTCCCATATGCCATGTTGGACCTGTGACTTCATCCTATAGAAGACTTCAGCAAGTGAGTGATTTTGTTAGATCTGTGTTTTGGAAAGACAGTTCAGAATCAAGATGGAGAATAGATTGGATGAGCACACAACACTAACCTTAGGAAGACACACAGGAGATTACTGTAATATTTGAGATGAGAAATTGGAGGTTTGAATCAGGCAGTGATAGTGAGGATTGGAAAAGAGGCAAGGAGCTGACCTGTCTAATAGGAAGAACTTGAGTACACCTTTAGGGATGGGCCGTGAGGGAGAGGAAGGAATTTAGGATGACTCCTACATTCCTAGTTAATGACTAGGATGGCAACGTAAGCAGAAGAATAGGTTTGTGCTAAAGGACCATGAGGCCCTTATATAGTGCTTGGCACATACTTAGTGCTCATTAAAGTTTTTGAATAAAGAATAATAGCTGAAATGTATAGAGCACTTGTTAGTGCCAGGCACTATTCTAGGCTTGTTATGTGAATTCAATCTTTTACTTCTCATTGCATTCCTGTGACTTAGGTACTATAATTGACTGCTTTTGATAGGAGTAGAAAGTATAGTGTTAGTAACTGATGGAGTTAGCGATTGATCCCATGCACTTGGTTCCAGAGCTTACATTCTGAACCACGTTTCTTTGGTATGGTATCTCTAAGAATGAATGAATGAATGAATGAATGAGTGAACAAGTAAGTGAAAGAATGAATGAATGAACAAAGTCTCAGACACTGTGGTAAACTCAAATTGGGGTCACTGTCCTGATGCCAAAAATTCTTTTTCATCCAGAGATGGCCCAGTATATGAGATGGGCTCTCAGGGGCCCTATTGTGCTGCATAGCATCGCTCCCCCTACCTTCACTCCGAGATATATTTGGTTGATCTAGGAATAAGCCTAGAAACTTCCCTTATCTTTACTTCCCCACCCCACCCCCAAGTACTTAATCAGTCACCCCTCCTAATCTGGGGAAAGCAGCTTTTTCTGCCCAAGGGTCCTGTGTGCAAGCTTTAATAAAACCACCATTTTGCACGTAAAAAAGAATAAGCCTAGAATGATCAGAAAATTTCTCCTGGGAATTTTAAACACTGTTATGGAGACTCACTCTGGCTGTGAGTTTCCAGAACTTCAACACAGCAACGAATGTGTCTTTAGAGCTGCCTTGATTACCACTCTCCCCAAACACTGATTATTCGCTACTTTGCATTTCTTAGGTGCAGTCAGTTATCTGTTGCTGAAATCTGTAGTGTCCTTCATGTGGGGAACAGAAAGGTTGGCCAGGGGATATAAATCTAAGAGCAAGGTCCAATGGTAGAAGAATTGCTAACAAATTCAGGCAGGTGGAAAAACTCCAAATCTTACACTCCTGGTTTGGGATCTGCCTTCTGAGGCCTGTTTTATTCCGGTTTTACCCTGAAGCAGGTGCTTACCTGCCCCTCTTGCCTCTAACTTCCAGAATCTTAAAAAGTGAAGCTGATCTGCAGTGTCCCCCCGGTCCTCTTGATTTTAACTTGGCAAAATGACTCAGATTTCTGGGGGCTGGGACCTGTTTTCTATTTTTAGCATCCAGGTAGATTCCTTTGGTCCCAATAAAGGTATTTTTGACAAACAAGCCTAGCTTCCCACTTCCCCCCAAAATCTGGCCTCAGCTCTTCACTGTTCTCATGATTTCATGAGTTAGATTAAGACTCTGATATTTGTTCAGAAGCAGGGCCTAATTATCTTTTCCTCAAAAACCTCGACTTTGAACTATTTAAGGATTATAAGCACCGAATTAATGTTCTACCCAAACTGAATCAGCAAACCCTCTTAAGTTTGAAGTTTTAAAATATTTTTTCCACGCATGAAGGAAATGTTTCATTCAGGATCTCTTCAGGCTTAACAGGAAATCACGGTATTAATAGCTTCCCACTATATGGGGAGACACTCTCTGGGGAGACATAGCTTTCCACTATATGGGAGCCATGAAGCCTTCTGGAATGATCCAGCCCACATGGTCATCCTTTGGTCTGAATTCCTGTATGCCTGCCTGTAATTCATTCAGTGCTCAAATGGGAGAGGGAAGGGTTTTGGCTAATATTTTACGTGGGTTTGTCTTGCCTCTTCATTTCAACTGTGGTTGCTCTGAGAGCGGAGCATCGCTGAAGCTGGAAGCTTTCGTAGGTCATAGCTTCCTTCCAGTTGTAACCATTCTGTGACTTCTGCTGATAATAAAGCCACCTGTCAGATTAAGCCACTCGTTAGCCACTCCTTCTGAGGATACAGGACATTATTTGTATATCTCATTTAAGTTCTTGATAAGGCCTAGTGATTTGGTCGTTTTTAATATAAAGCATAGTTTTAGAATTGATAATTTCCATTTATTCTTCTTGAACTAACTCAATGGTTTCAACTTGATTTGTGTATTGTTTTTTTTCTGTTTTTTTTTTTTTTTTTTTTTTTTTTTTTTTTTTTTTTTTAGTGGTTACAGTATCAAGGTAATGCAGAAAATACTTAGTTGCCTGGAAAGGTAGTCCTCATTTTATATACTTGTTTCTCTGTTCAACGATGTAAAAAAAAATTCCATTACTCATTGCATAACCTATTGGGTAAAAATGTGAGTTCTGACTTTACAGAGGAAATTGCTCTGTTGCTATTTTCATATGGAAACAGAGTGAACAAATATTGTTCTGTCTTCTCTTTCAGTTTCAGGATTGCGGTAATGCACATCTGACCTCCTGGTTTTATTTCTAATTTTTTTTTTATCGTGTGCCTAGCTGTATTGATTAGTAACAAACCTGTTGATTTGAGAAAGTAGCACCCGGTGTGTAAGATTAATTGTATCGTACTGGTAGATAGCCTACATCCTCTTCCCCAATTCCTTGATTACTACATCGTAAACCAGGACATAGTAATGTTAGCGGATAGTATTATAGAGGTCTTCATTAGTTACAAAGTACTCTCATATATGTTTTCTCTTTTAATTCTCATAAAAACCTGGCAAAACAGAAATGGTAAGTATTATTGTTGTTTTTGTCGCCTGTATTTGAATTCTATACTTGAGGAAGGACACACTTGGAGAAATTAAGTGACCACCTGATTACCCAAGAAGTGAGGTACAGAGGCCCACTACACTGTGCTGTCAGTGCTTGACTGATAAAGGCACGTTCAGCATCTTCGGTCACATTCCCTGCAAACAGACTGTGAGGTTTGCATACAGGAGGTTTATGGGGAGATGCTGTGGGAGCAGCACTTGTCAGGGAGAGAGCAGCAGGGTTAGTCAGAGGGAGAAATTGAACTTCAGTGCATGCACAGTGGGGCCTCAATAGCAGGAAACTTTGGAACAGGAATGACCCTTCAGAACTGTTCTGCACACAGGGGAGCTAGTCATCAGCATTCCCTGCGTTCACTCGTCACTGGATATGGGCTACACCCAGGCACGAGGCGCAGTTTCTGACTAAGCAGCTTCCTTCAGTCAAAGGCAATTCCTGGAGCTCTGAGCCTTCAATAACCAACGTTTCTGGCAACTGGGGGAATGAGAGCCTTGGTCCTGAAGGGAGTCAGAGTATCACATCATCCACAACTATTGTATGGAAGAGAGCGTTCTCTTCTGCTGAAGCCTTGTTTGTGTCTTTCTGACCCAGACGGTTGCCCTGCTGAGTGGAGCCCAGAAAGTTGGCATTTTTTCCAAAGCCCTTAAGGATTTAGAATAACTGACCAGACAGCAAGAACACAAAGTAGCCTTAATCCCAGGAAGATTAGGAGCAGAAAGGAAGCCCGGTGAGGGAAGGCTGGGATGAGTGGAGTGGTGGTGCCCCGTAGAAAACTAACTTCTGACGCCCACAGCTAACAAAAAGCCCTTGGCTGTCCAGACTCAGAACAAAGTGTGATGCATACTGGCCTTTGCTGTAATTCAGGGCTTTACCATTGTTGAATGGCAAACAATTTTGTGATACTAACCAACGTTTTCTCTCTCTTTTCTCCCTTCTTCCCTCTCTCGTCTTTCTATGCCTTTGAAAAGCCCCAGACCAGTCCAGTGACTCTTACTATGTAGCTTGTAGATTATAATCATCAGAATTACTTGGAATCTTTAAAAACAACCTCCTAAACCAAACAACAACAAAAAAGAAAACAGAAAGTCCAGGCCCACATTTGATATCTGTTGGAACAGAATCTTTAAGAGTGGAGCCTATGAATCGACATTTTCAAAAAGTTTTCTCCAGGTGATTTATATACATACTATAGTTTGAGAATGACCTAAGCTGTTATGCTTTTGCTGGTGACCAAGCCTCGTGGGATTCTTTAAATAGGCGAGAAGTTATGAAAACTGTGGGACAACAGAGGAACACGTGAGCCTTATTCCCAGCAGGTTTGATAGAGCGACATTTACCCCTTGACTTTCATAGAAGATCTCTGGTGTGGCCTTGAGAGACTATTGGGAATTCTTTGGCTGGCTTCTGCCCCAGATTGCTGGAAAGAGAGAGAGATGCGTCTGATGTGGTCTTTTACTAGCTGGGTGAGAGATGCCAAATTCTTTGAATAGTCAT
Source organism: Ailurus styani (assembly GCA_002007465.1). Taxonomy (NCBI): domain Eukaryota; kingdom Metazoa; phylum Chordata; class Mammalia; order Carnivora; family Ailuridae; genus Ailurus; species Ailurus styani. The sequence goes on from LNAC01000121.1 coordinate 3,460,863, forward strand.
GGGGAGAAGTCAGTGAATTTATAGGAATCAGTAAACTTTCTAGGAGAATAAGAAGGTTCCAAGAAATTTTTATCTCAGATGAAGCTTTGAGATGCTGTCTTATAATTTTAAATGACCATCCAATAGGATGAGAAAGAGAGCTATGATAAGAAAATATATTTTCTTATTCATTGAAATAGGGATTAGCTATTGTTTTTCAAAGGGAAAGGCACTTTTATTTTTTTATTTTTTTATTTTTTTGGGAAAGGCACTTTTAAACCTACCAGTTCTGAGTCTGGTCATTGCAGGAACTATTAGTCACCTAAAGAAGAGTCTGATAAACTCCTAGGACATTTTGATGTTATACGCTGGGTGCTCTGAGGTACATGGCAAACACAGCAGGTACAGCCCTTTATGGAACTTAAGGGCAAGCAGAGAAGATGGACAGTCAAACAGTTAACAATAGAGTATAATAAGTGTCAGGAAAGAGGAAGTGCCAGAAAGTGTGAGATCATAGAGCCAGTCATCCAGCCTAGTCTAAGGTCAGAGATTTTCCCATTCTCCTGAAACGTTTAAAAATAGAAGCTGTGAGGCTGGCTTTGGTTCTAAGACAAAGGGCTTCTTTGTAACAAAGGAAAATCTTTTGGTCTATCTAGTTTAAAGTTGACCAATCCTTCACGTGTGTGTGTGTGTGTGTGTGTGTGTACACATGTGTGTAGTATGTGAGCACACATGTTGGCGATGAGAGGTCAAGAACACGCCGCCTTCATTTAATGAAGAAAATAGCAAGGAGCAGAGAAGGAAGTCTCTTTGTATCTCATTTGATAAGCCATTGCTTGAAGTTAATTAATATTTTAATATGTAACATATAGTAAAAGAAAATACATGTAAAGCTCTAAAAATCATGGACTTATATCCCAATTTTTTTTAAAGTTGATTTTAAGAATCTGATGATGGCCTTGGAGGGTGCTTGGCAGCTTTGCCTCCTGGCTCTGTTACAGATCAAGTTTGAAGCACATTTGCTCAGAGGTCAGTGTCTGTTCACCTTCCCACTTCACATTCTTGGCCCTGGTGAGAGAGGATGCAGCAATGGTGTTAATGGTGAATGGTGCCGGGCCCTTGTTCTTCTTTTCTGCTCAGTTCTTGCACTTTTAGTATTTATTTCTGTACTGGCTTCTTTTTCCCCATAAATTGTAAACTTCGTTGAGGGCAGGGATTGTGATCTCTGGATTTTTAAATTTTTGAATCTCCTGCAGCTCTTCTATTATACTTTATTACATTAAGTAAATAACCTAAAATATAGTATCTGAGTTAAAAGGTTCTCCCTGGGTTGAGAAAGTAACCAAATTAGTTTTCTGTGGAGAATATATTTCTTGTTTAACCTAATATCACAAAGCAAATATGCCAAGTGCTAACATGTGCATATTTATCCTGCGAATGTCTACTTTAATTACTAAAAATACCAACCGCTTGGCAGAGTGTAGGGAAGGGAGGATTAAGTCATCAGGGAGCAGCACTTATTAGACATAGATGGAGGAACAGAATGCTCTTCTGGGTCTCACTTAAGTCCAATTAAACACACGTCCACACCATCCAGCATCTTGGAATAACATTGATACTGAAACTTAGAATTAAAAACCATAGTGCAGGGGCACCTGGGTGGCTCAGTGGGTTAAGCGTCTGCCTTCAACTCAGATCATGATCCCAGGGTCCTAGGATGGAGTCCTGCATCAAGCTCTTTGCTCAGCCGGGAGTCTGCTTCTCCCTCTCCCTCTGCCCCTCCTGCTTGCTCTCTCTCAAATAAATAAATAAAATCTTAAAAAAAAAAAACCAAAACATAGTGTAAATGAAAATATAACTCAGGTTTGAAGTGTGACTTTCAGTGAACAGATATGTGATGTCATATGATGACCATTTACCATGTTTCTTGTATCTTTCTTCTCATGCTTTGGCATGTTCCTTGGTTTATCTCAAGTACGAGTCAATTTATGCCCTAATTTTTTTTTAAGGATTTTATTTATTTGACAGAGAGAGAGCACAAGTAGGCAGAGTGACAGGCAGAGAGAGAGGGAGAAGCAGGCTCTCCACTAAGCAGGGAGCCCGATGTGGGACTCGATCCCAGGACCCTGGGATCATGACCTGAGCTGAAGGCAGCAGCTTAACCAACTGAGCCACCCAGGTACCCCTATGCTCTAATTTTTTTTATCTTGCTTTTACTGTAAATACTGTATATAGGGAGTACATGAATGGTTAGGAAATCGTTCTCGACATTTGTTGTTCTATTTCTATTTTGTGTAGTTATTGCTGAAGTACAGGTTATGAGTTAGGCCCCTGTGAATCTGGTTGAATACTTTGTTAATTGTAAATTAGTTTAAATTTGATATTTTTATTAAGAATTGAAATTTCTTTTTTTTTTTTTAAAGATTTTATTTATTTATTTGACACAGAGCAAGAGAGAGATTACAAGTAGGCAGAGAGGCAGGCAGAGAGAGAGAAGAGGAAGCAGGCTCCCCGCTGAGCAGGGAGCCCGATGCGGGCCTCGATCCCAGGACGCTGAGATCATGACCTGAGCCGAAAGCAGAGGCTTTAACCCACTGAGCCACCCAGGCGCCCAAGAATTGAAATTTCTTAATAAAAGGCTATGTTGGTAAGATGAAATATTTTCTTCTTTTGAAAACTCTTCAGGGGTGCCTGGGTGGCTCAGTGGGTTAAAGCCTCGCTTTCGGCTCTGGTCATGATCTCAGGGTCCTGGGATCGAGGCCCGCATCAGGCTCTCTGCTCAGCAGGGAGCCTGCTTCCTCCTCTCTCTCTGCCTGCCTCTCTGCCTACTTGTGATCTCTCTCTCTCTCTGTCAAATAAGTAAATAAAATCTTAAAAAAAAAAGATTAAAAAAAAGAAAAGAAAAGAAAACTCTTCAGAAGACGGAGCTTGCCCCCTAAAGAATCAGAATGCCGGTAGTGTCAACTCATTTGAAAGAGGAAAATCCCAGTTAGTCAGTATGTTTTGTTTAATTGGAAAATTTGTCAAGTTATTAATTGCCCTTTGCTGAAACTCAGAGTGCTATAGACACTTCCTCCTTTCTGTTGACATCCACATACCTATACCCACCACTGATAATACCATGAACACAGAATAAGGAGTTTTAAAGATTTAAAAAAAAATTTTTTTTTAAATATTTTACTTATTTATTTATCAGAGAGAGAGAGTGAGCAAGAGCGAGAACACGTGCACAGTCAGGGGGAGTGGCAGGCAGAGGCAGAGGGAGAAGCAGGCTCCCTGCTGATCAGGGAGCCCGATGTAGAACTCGATCCCAGGACCCTGGGATCATGACTTGAGTCGAAGGTAGACGCTCAACAGACTGAGCCACGTAAGTGCCCCTAAAAATTTATTTTTAATTGAAGCATACTATATAAATATTATGTTAGTTTTAGGTGTACAACATAGTGATTTGACATTTATATACATTACAAAATGCTCATCACAATAAGTATAGTTATCATGTGTCACCAGATGACATTATTACAATATTATCGGCTATATTCCCTATGCTCTACTTTACATTCCTGTGACATATATTTTATAACTAGAAGTTTGTACCTCTTAATCACCTCCACCGACTTCTCCCATCCTATCACCTCCCATGCCTCTGACACTACCATTTTGCTCTTTGTAGTTATGAGTCTGTTTGTTTTGTTTTTTCTTTTTTTTTTTTTTTTTAAAGATTTTTATTTATTTATTTCACAGAGGGAGAGAGATCACAAGGAGGCAGAGAAGCAGGCAGAGAGAGAGGGGGAAGCAGGCTCCCCGCTGAGCAGGGAGCCCGATGTGGGCCTCGATCCCGGGACCCTGAGATCATGACCTGAGCCGAAAGCAGAGGCTTTAACCCACTGAGCCACCCAGGCGCCCCTGTTTTGTTTTTTCATTTGTTTTGAAATCATACAGTATTTGTCTTTGTCTGACTTATTTCATTTAGCTTACTTAGTACCCTCTGTGTCCATCCATGTACACAAAATGTGTTTTCATTTTGTATCTTTCCATCTAATCCTAGTAACTAAAGCATAGATAAATCTTATATTCTGATTTCCCCACTTATTTTTGGCTAAGGCAGTAAGTCTAAACTAATGTCTTATTTTTGATTTGTATTTATTTGCTAAATAGTAGATGATAATTTCATATTTTTATTAAGAATATTTTATCTCCTGTGAAATGCCTTTCTCCATATTTTGCTCAATAATTTATTGTCACATTATTTTCTTACCAGTTGGGATCATCTCTGCACATAATATTGAGTACCTACCCAATGTCTATTAAGTTTTGTGCAAATATTTTCTTCCAGTCTCTTGCTTTAATCCTTAATATTTGTTATTCTATTTTGTTGTAGAGAGATTCCACATTTCATTTAGTCAAATTTGGTTATCTTTTTCTTTGAGATTCCTTCCATAGCCTCACATCTCACAGAAAGTTATTTTCCCAGAGTACTGATGTTCAACTTTACTTTCTATTAGTGCTTCTGTTACTGATTTTGCATTTTTAATTCTTTGATCTCCCTGAGGCATATTACAGTGTCTCCAATAAGGATTAGAGAGGAATAAATTCTTGCTACTCAATTATACCAGCCTAGTTGTTTAAATTCTTTTCCTTCAGTATTATTTCTTGATGGTTGCTTCTTTAGAAACTAAAATTTTATATATAATTGATCTATTTCTCAGTGTTGTATTCATGTCCATTAATCTCATTTTTACATTTGCAAAATTACTATGCCTTTTATTGTTATTTTATGGTAAGTGATAATGTCTGCTAGGGCTTTCCCCATTTCACCAGTGCTATTTTCTTTTCAATTTATAAAAAAAACTTTAATCATTTACTATTTGAGTTTTATTTAAAGATCATTTTCTTTTTTCAGGATTTTTTTTAACCTGGCAGGAATTTTGAATTTAGTTCAGTCAAAAAATGAACTTGGGTGAGAATTCCAGATTCCATTTATAAATGTGTTTAAGTGTTCATTCTAAAGTAGAATCTGTAAAGAGATGGTTATGTGAGAAAGAGAGAGAAAAAGAAGTAAGCAGGCAGGATGGAGAGCTCCTGGTTACCCTTAGCCAAAATTTACAAAATTTACAACATTGCCCTTTTAGCTAGTGTTTTGGATTTCCAGAAAGCCTATTTGGTTCATTTTTCCTGCTGTTTCTCTCTTTCACTCCCCACCCCAACCCCTGTTTCCTTTCATTTCTTTTCTTTCTCTAGTTTTTAATTTTATCAAAAATACATACATAATTAAAGAGTCAACTAGTTCTAAAAAATGAATGAACAATGAAAGTCTAATGAAAAAATGTCAGGGGTGCCTGGGTGGCTCAGTCAGTTAAGCATCTGCCTTTGGCTTGGGTCATGATCCCAGGGTCCTGGGATCCAGCCCCACGTCAGCTCCCTGCTCAGCGGAGAGTCTTCTTCTCACTCACACTCTGCCTCCTGCTCCCCCTGCTTGTGCTCTCTCTCTGTCAAATAAATAAATAAAATCTTTAAAAAAAAAAAAAAGAAAGAAAGAAAGAAAAAGAAAAAAGGTCAGTCCTTCTCTGTTTCATCTCCCTCTCCCCCAAGGCAAATATGTTTATTATACCTTTTCTTTATTGAGTTTACTATGTTTACTGATTCTTTTGGTATTTATATCTCTAAATAACATGCTTCTTCTACTATTTTTTGATTTTTCCATTTTTGGCATTATCGGTTGATTTCCCTGTACAGAAGATGATGATTTAGCTCATTTTTGCCCTCACTGCCAGAGACATTCACCTCTCTTTTTCCTTCATCCAGTCCTCCCAATACAGCGGAATCCTAATTTGACTTAGATCAGTATTTAATAATTATATGCTTATGATTATGAACATGCTAATCACAGGAGATCCTGTTTTATATCAGGATTACTCTCTTATAACTACGTAATCTGTTTTTGCTTTCCTGGAGGTTAATTGTCTTGGATTGTTGCTGTCATTGTTGTTAGTTTAGTTTTATTTATACTTACAACCTATTCAATCCCAGATTGTCTAAATCTTCTCCCAAGAAAATGTGACCCATCAGTAATTCTGAATTTCATCTTTCTAAAGAAATCTCTTGTGTCACCTACTCACCTAATCTAGACAGATGGTCTTTCCAGTCACATCTCCATCTGTTATCTTAGAGTTTCCCTTTGCTGTCATCCTGGGCTGCTCCTTGGGAAAGAGAGAAGCAGGCTTCCCGCCAAGCAGGGAGCCTGATGCAGGGCTCGACCCCAGAACCCCTGGATCATGACCTGAGCTGAAGGCAGACGCTTAACGACTGAGCCACCCAGGCGCCCCAGGAATTTTTTTTTTTTGAGACTTTGTGTATCTAAACATGTTTTTATTCTACTTCATATCTGATTGATGGTTTGGTTGAGCTTAGAATTCTGGGTTGAAAATACATTTTCCTCAAAAGTTTAAACGCATTGTTCCATTATTTTTTTTAGTTTCCAGTATTGCCATTTAGAAGTCCGAAGCGTCTTGACTCGTGATGCTTTGTAGGGGATCTGATTCTGTACCCAGCCCCCACCACCATATGATGTCTTCTCTCTGAAATTCTTTTATTTTTTTTTAAGATTTTATTTATTGGGCGCCTGGGTGGCTCAGTGGGTTAAAGCCGCTGCCTTCGGCTCAGGTCATGGTCCCAGGGTCCTGGGATCGAGGCCCGCATCGGGCTCTCTGCTCAGCGGGGAGCCTGCTTCCTCCTCTCTCCTCTCTCTCTGCCTGCCTCTCTGCTTGTGGTCTCTCTCTCTGTGTCAAATGAATGAATAAAATCTTTAAAAAAAAAAAAAAAGATTTTATTTATTTATTTTGACAGAGAGAGAGATATTACAAGTAGGCAGAGAGGCAGGCAGAGAGGAGGAAGCAGACTCCCTGCTGAGCAGAGAGCCTGATGCGGCCTCGATCCCAGTACCCTGAGATCATGACCTGAGCCGAAGGCAGAGGCTTTAACCCACTGAGCCACCCAGGTGCCCTGAAATTCTTGTTATTCAGAATTTGAATTTAAAGAACTGGGCCTCCAAATTCCTCTTCTTCTCTTTATTATTATTATTTTTTTAAATATTTTATTTATTTATTTGAGGGAGAGAGAGGGAGAGAGAGAGAGAGGAGACAGTGAGAGAGCATGAGCTGGGGGAGGGGCAGAGGCAGGGGGAGAAGCAGGCTCCCCGCTGAGCAGGGAGCCCAATGCGGCTGGATCCCTGGACCCTGAGATCATGACCTGAGGGGAAGTCAGAAGCTTAACCCACTGAGCCACCCACGTGCCCCAATTTTGTTTATTATATTTAACCATTTTATTTCTTCCTTTGCACTTAATGGAAAAGATCTCTCATTCTTCTGCCTGTAGAATATGGGTCTCTGGGCTGGACAATAGGTGAAGGAAGAGGGCTTGGAGGGCCACATTTCATGTAAAAAAAAACCATTCTCCTCACCCTCCTCTCTTCAATAAGTACCTTTCCCCTGGTATAGATTCAGAGTCTAGCCTGTACTCTCCTGCCAAGGTGGAATAAGGGATGACGGATCCTTTCCCTTCTTAAAAAGACTTAACTGAATTCAGTTGTTACTCCGCCATCCCCTCCTTTTTCATGGGTACTCAGCCTTTAATTCTGATTCCTGGGTGTTTATCTCATGGTTGTTTCTTGGCCTTCTCCACTCTTAGCTTAGGATTCAACTTGTTAAAATACCTGCGAGGTTAGTTATCCCTCATCCACTTGCTTTACAACTTCCAGAGTTTTATTGTTGCTCTCTTCTCTCTGCTCTTTCTCTGTTGGTGTGAGCCTTTGTGAGAGTTCTTTTAGTGGGATTTTGGAAGGGAGCAGAAATACTGTTTAATTTACCATTTTATCTAGAATATAGAGGTCATCTTTAAAAATACAAGTATGTTTTCTAGAATGAGTGTAAATTAAGGTACCACCTAAGAACAGATTTTTGATCAAAATAACTGTTATTGCCTTAAAAAGTAGAGACTGGAACATAGGACTGGGATGTGTAAGTGGACAAGTTTGGATTTGCCTGAGGGTTGGGGAGAGGGGAGGGTCGTCTCTGATTGGAGGGCATGTCTAGAAGGAGGGCAGGATAAAATGGCCATAGTGGAGTTTCTTTAGGCTAAGATAGATGGAGGGAATAACTATCATCTACAAATTTTCTGCTGATGTTTATAGAAAGTGTGTATGTTTACCATCAGGAGTGAAACCATTAAGTACTGCATTTGTTGAGAATTCACTCCCTGTGGGTCAGGCACCTTACTGAGCACCCCTTGAGTTTAGTAGTGTTATTCCAGTTTGCTTAGAGCTGGGAGTTCAATGCAGGTTTATTAGACTTTGCTTCCTCTTTTAAATACTAAGCTATTATATCTTTGTGTCATAGCTGACACCAGTTATTGAAACTAAGATACTAAAAATAAAAAAAAGAAGAAGAAAAAGAAACTAAGATACTTTTTGGCATTGCACAGAAAACCAAAGATGTATCTCCCTCATTATCTTCATAGTTCTGTCTTTAAGTGTGTCGAAAATTAGGAAGTTGCATGTGTCGGTTTTGGTTTCAGCTCTGTCTGTACTTTAAATGTATCAGAAGCCTATTTCACATTTCTGAATTTTCCTTTTTTTTCTTTAGAAGTGCTTTCCATAAGCTTTTTTTTTTTTTTTTTTTGCTGTTGTCGCTTATTTTAAAAAAATATTTTGAAGGGACTGAGACCACATCTCTTTTGCTCATTGAGCTAGTCTTATCCTCTCATATTGCCTGGCATATGGTAGGTACTCACTAAATACCTGTTGAATAAACACATAAGTCTTTCTCATAGTAGCCCACGCAAACACATGCATCCTGATGGATGTGCACAGGAACAACAATCCCATAGCTTATTTTATGAATGTTACTTAAAAGTTACTTAACAGGGTGCCCACCTTGGCTTATAAAACTAAAATAAGCCTAACATGCCACAATGTCTATGCTGTTATATATATTTTAGCTAATAAAATTGAGATATTTTAATATACTGTTAAAATATAATAAATGCTCAACAGGAAGTTATGGTATTTAAAATTATGCATTTTATGATTGTTGGAATTAATCTACAGGGTGTTGACAGTCTGTACATGGGGGAATAGGTAAAATTATTCTTTAGCTGGAGAACTTTCTGCAACTTTGGACAGATTGGAATTTTTAAAAAAGATTTTATTTATTTATTAGAGAGAGAGCGGGTGAGAGAGAGCACAAGAAAGGGGAGTAGCAGACAGAGGGAGAGGGAGAAGCAGGCTCCCCACTGAGCAGGGAGCCCGATGCGGGACTTGATCCCAGGACCCTGAGATCATGACCTGAGCTGAAGGTAGATGCTTAACCAACTGAGTCACCCAGGTGCCCAACAGATAGGAATTTATATATTGATTCCAATTATGAATGTTACTAATACTGCTGTAAAGATGCACCTTCCTTTTATCCAAAATAGAAGCTCCCACAGAAGGGAAATTATAAATTCTGTTAATATTAAAATGTCTGTAAGATTACTTTTCAACACCTAAAGGTGTTGATTCTACCTAGCACTAAGCAGCACAACTGCTATATGGAACAGTTTATATGGGGGTTAAATGTGTAAGAAGTTTGGTCAGCTCCTGTTTTTTAGTTTGTTACTTTTGTTTTACAAGGAGCTGTTGTTTGTCTTCTTTGACAGGGCTAAGGTGAGACTCCCACTTTGAAATAAAAGTTTTCATTACAGAAGAGTTTGTTTCCTTGGCCCTCTCATACAGTAAATAAAAAACATCCAACTCATACTTTGCTGTGGTTCTGAGTGAATATAGGACATTAATATTCTGTCCCCTGCATAATTTAATAACATAGAAACTGGTAATAGAATAGTTGTGTGGCATTAGAGGATCACTTTAGATCATATGGTCTGTACGTATTTCTTAAGTGGTAGTACTTGTAGTATCTTAAATAAACTACCAAGTGAAATAAACTGACTATGGATGGCAATGGTACAAAATAATCATTCCTAGTACCGTGTTTGTAAAATACTTTAAGATATATGGAGTGCTTTTAAATGCATTATTTGCATCATTTAATTATGTCCTTCACCCCCACCTTCCCCAAAAAAGACCCTTATGAGATAGGTAGTGTCATTACCGTTTACAGGTGAGGAACCTGCCACTACAAGTTGTGAGAACTTTTGCTCAACTTTATAAGCTGGAAATGGAAGTGGGGTTAAGTGCTCTGATGGCTAGCTGAGCGCCCTCTCTCCTATACCACGTTTTCTTTCTGGACTCAAGTCAGCTAGCTGAGGGGCAAGGCTTCTTTGAGAACCTCAGCGGTCCTGTATCCAATTGGAAAGCAGAACAAAGCTCACCACTACTAACAACAAAACTTCGCTAGTGGTGCGGGGAATAGGGCTTACCTTTCTGAGACATGTATGAGGGAGATGCTCAGTGGTTGTTTCCTGAATTAAAATTGTTAGTCTGCTCCCCAAAGAAGACCTGGTCCCTGTCTTTATAAACACTGAATCTTGAAGATAGCGGTCCTCAGACGGATGTAGCATCTTATGACTCTTATACCATCTTTGGGATGTGTAGAATTGGGGTCACCATTATGAGATTCTTAAACATGAAAACAAAAACAAAGGATTCTCTTCCTTTTTAGAACTTCCTTCCCTTTTCCAAGTTGTTTTCATTGTTCCTGATTTCACCTGCACAAAAATGTTCGTGGTAGAAGATACAGTGGGATGTGCCCTACTGGCCTGTCTTCCTGAGAGATACCTCAGGCAGGAAGAAACCCCAGAGAACGCCTGTGGTTTATTGTGGAACCCTTCCATATTTCACAGTGTCAGGATCTGTTCTGAATGTTGTCTCTTAAGTATTCACAACCTTATAAGTAAGATAGAAAAGAGTCTAGATTGGTTGTTTTATATAGTTATTATATATAGTTGTGTTAGATGATATAAAATTTTTACTTTCCATGTAAAACAATTCTGTATCATTTGATTTCTCTTCCTCCTCCTCCTTCTTTAAAAAAGAGCATGTGGGGTGCCTGGGTGGCTCAGTGGGTTATAGCCTCTGCTTTCGGCTCAGGTCATGATCTCAGGGTCCTGGGATCGAGGCCTGCATCGGGCTCTCTGCTCAGCAGGGAGCCTGCTTCCCCCTCTCTCTCTGCCTGCCTCTCTGCCTCCTTGTGATCTCTCTCCCTCTGTGAAATAAATAAATAAAATCTTTTTAAAAAATAAATAAATAAAAATAAAAAAAATAAAAAAGAGCATGTGCTGGGACACCTGGTGGCTCAGCTGGATAAGCATCTGCCTTTGGGTCGGGTCATGATCCCAGAGTCCTGGGATAGAGCCCCGCATCGGGTTCCTTGCTCAGCGGGGAGCCTGCTTCTCCTTCTGCCTGCTGCTCCTCCTCCGTGTGCTCTCTCTCTCTGACAAATAAAATCTTTTAAAGAAATGAAAATAAAAAAGAGCATGTATTGCTTTTGTACTCAGAAAAAAAGAGATTTTACAATAAAGGAATTAAAACAAAAATTATTTAAACCCCCAAATATGAGTGTTTACTTATAACTATAGGTGAAATGGGTAATAAATTATTGGTAGTATATTAACAAATGCATTATTTATACTAATAGTTGCTGGATATCCATTGGTTTTTTGAGTGAATTAAAAATCACGAAGAGACAATAACAACGTATAAGAGAGCTTACTCTGCCAGGCACTCTTCAAAGACCTATACATGGATTATCTCATTTCATTCTGTCCACCATCCCATGCAGAAGGTATTTATACTTGGGGAAGATAAGGTAGAAAGAAGAAATGTGACATAAGCAGAGGTTTGAAAAGCACTCATCTATTAGGCATTGCTCTCTCTTACTGCTGGGAACCCTGAAAGCAGATCAGTCCAGGCAAGACCCAGTGGTGGCAGAGCTGGCCCAACGCTTAGCCACTCTCTCAACATTTCCCTGAGCATATGCGGAATCTGAGGCAGATTCTCCAACTCTGAAAAGAAGTATCCTGATTGCCTTTAACACTCTGAGAGATTAACAGGGTCATAATCAATTTCTGATGTTTCTTCGAAAGCTAGTTCCCATCCTTCTAATTTTTATGCTTTTTTAGTATGATAGCAGGAAATGTCTCTGGTCCAGTCCTGGATGACAGAGGAAGGTGTGGAATATGGCAGTGGAGTCATGGTTGGAAGTTGCATTTTGTCTGCCCCGGGTTCTTTATTTTGGCAATCTGAACGACAGACTTATGATACACTTGAAACCATCTACCTCCATTTCAGAACTGGCTCTTCAGGTTCTCAGAACCTCTTATCAGACTGAAACTCAGCCAAGACTAAAAGTGCTGTGTCTTTGTGCTATCCTGCCCCCACCGCTTAAGAACTCTTACTTTGCACGCTGCATTACTAAACAGTTTCTGGCCTTTCTTGTGGAGGCTGCTTGTGTGTGAGATAATCTTTTTTTAGCATCTTTTTTTTTCTTTTTTTTCCTCTCTTTACTATGATTATGACCACAGTCTTCAAAAGGAAGGCTGTCCTCAGACATGTTAAGAAACACATGCTCTTTTTTTGTGTTTGCTTTATATTAATGTTTGCATACAATATAAACAGAATATCGTAAATGCACACTGCATTAAAATCCAAGTATGTAAGTGAACCATGGTCGTCAAGCAGGTGACATACACCATGACGACAGTCATCTGGTACATGCTGCTTCTGTTCGTGTAGTTTTGTTTTTTTTTTTTTACTTCCCTCCCAAAATCAGTTTTATTACTTTATTTTTAAATATTTATTTATTAAAATTTAAATTCAATTAATTAACATATAATGTATTATTAGTTTCAGGGGTATAGGTCTGTGATTCAGCCTTATATAACACCCAGTGCTCATTACATCACATGCTCTCCTTAATGCCCATCACCCAGTTACCCCATCCCCTCACCTTTCCAGCAACCCTCAGTTTGTTTCCTAAGATTAAGAGTCTCTTATGATTTCTCTCCATCTCTGGTTTTGTCTTGTTTCATTCTTTTCCTCTCTTCCCCTATGATCTTCTGCCTTGTTTCTTAAATTCCACATATCAGTGAGATCGTATGATAATTCTTTCTCTCATTGACCTATTTTGTTTAGCATAATACCCTCTAGTTCCAGCCACATCGTTGCAAGTGGCAAGATTTCATTTTTTGATGGCTGTGTAATATTCCTGTGTGTGTGTGTGTGTGTGTGTGTGTGTGTGTGTGTGTGTGTCTTCTTGTGTGTATCTTCTTTATCCATTCATCTGTTGGTGGACATCTGGGCTCTTTCCATAGTTTGGGTATTGTGGACATTGCTGCTATAAACATTGAGGTGCATGTGCCCCTTTAGATCACTACATTTGTATCTTTGGGGTAAATACCCAGTAGTGCAATTGCTGGGTTGTAGGGTAGCTCTATTTTCAACTTTTTGAGGAACCTCCATACCCTTCTCCAGAGTAGCTGCACCAGTGTGCATTCCCGCCAACAGTGTAGGAGGGTTCCCCTTTCTCTACATCCTCATCAATGTCTGTTGTTTCCTGACTTGCTAATTTTAGCTGTTCTGACTAGTGTGAGGTGGTATCTTATTGTGGTTTTGATTTGTATTTCCCTGATGCCAAGTGGTGTTGAGCACTTTTTCATGTGTCTGTTGGCCATCTGGATGTCTTCTTTGTAGAAATGTCTGTTCATGTCTTCTACCCATTTCTTGACTGGATTATTTCTTTGTGTATTGAGTTTAATAAGTTCTCTATAGATTTTGGATGCTAGCCCTTTATCTGATATGTCATTTGCAAATATCTTCTCCCATTCTGTCAGTTGTCTTTTGGTTTTGTTGACTGTTTCCTTGCTGTGCAAAAGCTTTTTATCTTGATGAAGTCCCAATAGTTCATTTTTACCTTTGTTTCCCTTGCCTTTGGAGACATGTCTAGTAAGAAGTTGCTGCAGCTGAGGTTGAAGAGGTTGCTTCCTGTGTTCTCCTGAAGGATTTTGATGGATTCCTGTCTCACATTTAGGTCTTTCATCCATTTTGAGTCTGTTTTTGTGTATGGTATAAGGAAAGGGTCCAGTTTCATTCTTCTGCATGGGGCTGTCCAATTTTCCCAACACCATTTGTTGAAGAGACTATCTTGTTTCCATTGGACATTCTTTCCTGCTTTGTTGAAGATCAGTTGACCATAGAGTTGAGGGTCCATTTCTGGGCTCTCTATTCTGTTCCATTCTGTGTGTCTGTTTTTGTGCCAGTACCATACTGTCTTGATGATTACAGCTTTGTAATAGAACTTGAGGTCCAGAGCTGTGATGCCACCAGCTTTGGTTTTCTTTTTCAACATTCTTTTGGCTATTTGGGGTCTTTTCTGGTTCCATAAATATTTTAGGGTTATTTATTCCAGTTCTGTGAAAAAAACTGATGGTATTTTGACAGGGATTTCTATGTTTGCGTTTTTATTTTTTTTTTATTTTTATTTTTTTTTAAAGATTTTTTTAATTTTATTTATTTGACACAGAGGGGGAGACCACAAGTAGGCAGAGAGGCAGGCAGAGAGAGAGGAGGAAGCAAGCTCCCCGCTGAGCAGGGAGCCCGATGCGGGCCTTGAT
>LNAC01000121.1:3476904-3510568 GCA_002007465.1 Ailurus styani
CTCTGCCTGCCTCTCTGCCTACTTGTAATCTCTCTCTCTGTGTCAAATGAATAAATAAAATCTTTTAAAAAAAAATCTTTCCTTCCAACTGAAGAGACTGGAGGTAAGCCGTTTCATTTTCTAATCTCACGAGTTCTGGCTCTTCTCTATTTTCTCTACATAATGCTTATGAAATAGATCATTCACGTTTTAGCACACCTCTCTCTTGCAGAACCGTACATGCAGCTAGAAGCACTCAACCAGCACTTTCAACCTTCTGCCTGGAGACCTCCGCAGCGGGATCCAGCCTTCACTGTGTGCATTTTCAGTCTTCCGCGCTGCCACAGACACTGTCTTGCTGCTACATAATACAGGTTGCCTTTCCCCTGACTGCTGCATAGTTTCCTCATTTTTTCCACCTCCCCTCACATTTTGCATGCCATTTTTTCCCAGTTTTTGCTAATAGCTACCTCATTTCAACTGCTGTTTGGTCCCAAGGCCATTGCTGAATGTTCCAGGTTTTTGTTATGCAGCATGCTACACCTAGGCATCAGTTTCTATATCAGTTAGTTTCTGCTGTGTTGTACTGGGGCTCCCTGTGGCAAGCCCTTTTGCCCAGTGTCTTACAAGATGCTTGCATCATCGTTTTTTTCTCACATCATCATATTTGCTGATGTCCCATTGGCCAAAGCAAGTTCCATGGCCACACTCCAATTCAAGAAGTTGGAAAATAGTCTATACCTCTTGATGGGAAGAGCTGCAAAGAATGTGTAGTGAATTTTTGTTTCAAACTTCCCCAGAAGAATATGTACAAATTTGGAGGGGAAGAATGGGGACACTTGGGAGGCCAGGTCAAGAAAATGGGATGTGAATTGATGGTCCTCACATCATGGAAATAATCTAACAATTTGACGCTTTTATAATTCAGAGACTACGAGGTGCTAAAATAGTAAAATTAAGCAATTACTTATCAAGTTTCCTCTATTAAACTTCCAGTATATACCAGGTTCACGAAAATGCTTTACATATATTAGAATATTTTTGCTATAAGTGGAAATGTCTATTCTATAAGAATTTTCCCCCTTTCGAATAGCCATCTCTTTACCATTATTTATAGGGTACTTAAATATAATGAGCTTCTCTTTCCTCATCTCTGGTCTTAAGGCATGGGTGCAAGAGAATCCCTAGTCTTTCTGCTTCTCTGAAATAATTAATGGGTTGATTGAAAAAGGAACACAGTAAATAACTTTCCCTTACCCATCTGATTTCTAAACCCATTGAAATAGAAGGAAAAAACAGTCAGAGGCCAAAGTGTTAACCTTTGTTACCAATAAAGATGAGGTTGGAGGCAGTGGCTTCATTGATGGGGAGCTATACTTTATGTCCCTGAACCTCGAATTAGATGGACATGCCCTCCCCATCAGCTGACCGCTCCGCTCCCCCCCAGGAACACAGCGGAGGAGAACATGGGTTCTCAGTGGTAAGCCGCATTTCAAAAGGAAGAGGGAAGAAGAGGCTGGGCTATCATCGGCAATTTCTCTTTCCAGATTCACCAATCAGATAAACAACTCTGTGCTCTTTGGCAGGAGGAAGTGGCGAGAAATATCTACAGGGAGGGAAAGGTCAGAGTGGTGACAAATGTTTCTCCTTAGCGATACTTACACCACATTCCCTCAACTCTTCCCACAGCTTCAGCACAGGATTGAGTGGACAGTACGCGAACATAGGATTTGGACAGATGTGGGCTTAAATCCCAGCCTTCTCACTGACTAATGGAAAGGATTGGATAAGGAACTTAACTTTTCTGGGATCCAGTTACTAGTCAGTTGAAAATTTTGTTACCCTCCTCACAAAGTTATTGTGAAGATTGTTGACAGGTTGTGTATCAGTTGTCTGGTACAGAGACTGGCTCATATCGGACACTCAGTTTGTCACTGACGTTAGTTTTTCCTTCCCTCCTTCACTTAGTAGGTTTGATTACAGAGAGCTGTTGACCAACGTGCAGCTTACCACGATTAAAAGCTTGGCTTTTATCTAATTTCTTACTAACTTCTGCTGCAACCTGTAAAGGGATTGAGAGGAATATCCATAGCTGGGAAGAACTGAGGTAAGGTTTGACATTTTAACCCCAAGGCAAGAGAAACATTTGAAAACAAAGTGTATCACCACACAGTTCAGAGATTTTAATAATGACAATCTGAGTCACCAGTAAATTGTATCCAAAGTCCTCTCTTTAAGGAATGAGTACATCGATACATTTTAGAAGAGGATTTCCAACAAAAATGAGTGAACCCCTTTCCTATTTGAAGGGAGAAGATTCAGGTAGGCAAAGGTCACTCACATGGAAAAACCTGCAGTGATGACATTGGATAACAGATTTTTCTAAACTTATGTAAAAATTGTCAGCTGGAAATAATAATTTGTTTCCTTGAATAATTGAAAAGGAGTAAGCAGCCAACAGGATTAAAATCAGTGGCTCACAGGACTTTGTCTCAGAGAAAGAGGAACAGGAAAAAACATCTACAAATTCTTCGGGTTGGTCTTTTACTGGTATTATGAGTTGGGAAAGAAAAGGTCATTAATGATTCTTGAAAACTCTACTGATTCCCCTTTTTAAGAAACCACCCTGTGGAATACATATAACGTATGAAAGTTTAATCAAAGTCATACTGAGCTGAACATTTATTCCCCATGATGTTTTTTTTTTTTTTCTACAACGATTTCTTCTATATTTTCCAGTCCTAAGTTTACTTCACATTCCAGGGCCAAAGCCAAATCAGATGTAGATCACAGCAACTGGTTTTGTTTGTAAATCCTCATACAGATAAGAGTGGAAAAACTTGTACAGATGATTCAAACCTTGACGCTGGAACTCTATTGTCTTTACTGTCTCCCTTCCCAAGCTCATTCATTAGCCTTTCCTCTATGATCACTTCCCTGCTCCCAACTGTAAAACTTCTATTCTCAAGTCTCAGTTCTTGGTTATTTCAACAGTTGGGTCAATTCTAACTACAGTGAATCTTTGTTATAAGAGAATTATCTATGACCATTAATTCTGTGGACTTTTGGCAAGTTGCAATGAGTTACTCCTGTCTGATAGAGTAACAGAGCCTCTAATAATGAAAGCATTGCAGTGGGGAATGCAGGGGAAATTCTGATGTTGGGAAATTATTATGAGAAAGGAGGTAATTGTTCTAATGGTGCAAAGGTTTTCATGTGTTCATTCAGATCTGGGTTATTAGATGCTAGTAATTGTTGCAGATATAAAACCTCGATTGGGGAAGAGTATGGTCTGAATGCTTGGGTCCTTCAAAATTCACACGTTGAAATCTTAACCCCCAACAGATCTTTGAAAGGCAATTAAGTCATGAGGGTGGGATGCTCACAAATGGGAATAGTGCCTTTATGGAAGAGGCCCCAGAGAGCGTGCTTGTTCCTCCTGCCTTGTGAGGACACAGGGAGAAGACAGGCATTCAGGAACCAGGAAGCCGGCCACCACCAGACACAGAACCCACCATGCCGACACCCTGATCTCAGACTTCCAGCCTCCAGAGCTGTAAGAAACAACTTTCTGTTGTTTATAAGCCACCCTACTTGTGGTATATTATAGCAGCTCAAATGCACTCAGGGAATAGTTTCCTAGAAGATTAAAGATGTCTTCCTCTTTTTTTTTTCTTTTCAAATTTTGATTTAAATTCTAGTTAGTAAGCATACAGTGCAATATTGATTTCAGGAGTAGAATTCAGCAATTCATTGCTTACATATGCTTACACTGAAAAGTAAAAGTTTCAGGAAGCAGCAAATGAATAGACTGATTAAAAAGTGGAGACTATCTGCTCTTTTAGATTAGATTTCCCAAAAATGCTTTGGAAAAATTCTTGGCTTTCTTTAGTGAAGAGGGGAAGTAAGAAACATTTATTATTATTTCTTCCAGCTTCAGATTCCCACGTTATGCTTTGAGTGAACTGCAAAAAATTAAACAATTAAATGTGTTCTGGCCAGTGCCCTTTGGATCCTACCCAACTTTTGTTTTTGTTTTTTAAATTAGCCTTTACAACAGTAGCAAGATAAGTCTTTTTAGGACCTCTTTCTATTTTAGCCTATAATTTTCCAGAAGTTCAAAGAAGGATTTTTACCTCTTAGATGTGTCATTTTTAAAATCAAGAAATAGAGGAGAATGCCAGGTTTTTTTTTTTTTTTAAAGATTTTATTTATTCATTTGACACAGAGAGAGAGATTACAAGTAGGCAGAGAGGCAGGCAGAGAGAGAGGAGAGAGGAGGAAGCAGGCTCCCTGCTGAGCAAAGAGCCTGATGTGGGCCTCGATCCCAGGACCCTGGGATCATGACCTGAGCCGAAGGCAGCGGCTTCAACCCACTGAGCCACCCAGGCGCCCGAGAATGCCAGGTTTTGAGTGAAATTATTTGTGGATGTGAATCAACCTGTTTGGGAAAGTACACTTGCCGCCCACTAAGCATTGTGTTCCTCTGTTGTGTCCTGGAAGGTAACTGCTAACTTACCATGACATAGGACCTATGGGACTTCCTGGCACCACCGGCTGGGCAGGAGGGTCAAGAAGGGAGCACACGGGGCGAGCACACGGGGCTGCGCAGACTGTGCCCAGGACAAGGGTGACTCGCCACAAAGACGGGAGAGACTGGAAGTTCATCCCATGCCCAGTTTGCCAGATGCCGTGCCCTGGTGCAGGGCTGTATCACTCGAGAAAGGGGCACCTTCTAGCGTTCACAAGGATGTCACGTGGTCCCTACACAAAGGCCATTAAGATGCCATATGGAGTAGTGGTGGATTTAGACATAAAGACACATTCTGATTTATAATCGTCTTTTTATGTTTGTAAGACTTAAAATATTGCTATAAAATCAGGACGTAGGAGACATAGATTATATGACCTGAAAATCAGAACATGGACACTTCATTATTGACGTAAGGGAGTCATTACTCAAAAGTCCTTATTTGGAACTATCATCGGGCAGGATATTTTTAGTTTCCTTAATAGCTGATAACTTTATACAAAGCCTATGTATGCATGTGCATATCTCCCTCTTTCTCTAAATGTGTGGTTTTTTTAAGTTCTCATTCAAAGAAGAATCCTGAACTTTCTGAAGTCAAGTGAAGAGGAATAAAGTCTCTAAAAACATTTCTTTGTCATAAGTACAGAAAGGAAGTTCCTTCCATCCTTTTGAATTTGTTCCCCTCTTGTAATCTACAAGTTGATTTTGGTAATAAACCTCACATGATTGGGACATTGCCTTGCATTAAACTGTGTATCCCCAAGTCTCAAGTTTCTCACTACTTGTAAAAATACTTTAACATATTTCTGTGAAAAAAGGAAAGGTTTTGTTTTCTTGGAAATAGGCAGAATGTGCTCAATGTATATATTGCTTAATGTATAATAATATGTAGATTATATAAAGAGCTCCTTCTAAATTAATTCCTTCTTTAAAGACCTTTTCTCCAAATACATTTGCATTCTGAAGTGCTGGATTACGGCTCCAATATATGATTTTGGTAGGTGATATAAGTTAGCCCATAACAATGTATGGACAGTTTTGTTCTTGTTCCCCTTAGAGTAGGCAAAAAGTTTCTGTTGTATGATCAGAGATATGACCATGTGTTCTGTTTACACTAGGTTCCCTTAGAAGCAAGTAGGAACATTCATGGTTGTTCTTTGTAGCATCCAGTATATAGGTTATTTGTATATTATAACCCCCACTCATTGACCTTCGGAGGTATGTACCAACCTGCCTTCTGAATCTTTTCCTGTGTTTCTGAAACTTTCTCTTTCAAGTTTGTTCATCACTCAACCTGAGGACTGTTTTAAGTTGTCCAGAACTGCATTATGTTTATGAATCAGAAGCTGTCATGGTAATTATCTGTAGAATGGGTCACAAGTTTGAGTGTGCACTGGAATCACCTGAGGATCATCTCAGAAGTCCTGAACCAGGAACTGTAGGGGCCCAAGCATCTGTAGTGTTTGTAGCTCTCTGGGAGGTTCTGTTGCCTCCTAAAGTCTAAGAACCTCTGAGCTACCATCACTTCTCTGTTGCTGTATTTTTTGGTGCATAAAATCTAATTGCCCAATGAAAGAAGGCTTATGTAATTTCCCCTTCCTTCCGTGTGGGACCTTGTTCTCAGGACACATGATGTGCATGCCTGAAAAGGAAATTAAAAGACAGAAGCAGATTTCTGGTAGTTGGTCATAAAATTTCAGTTGAATTCTTCATCTCCACATGACTCAAAGCAGGATTTATTTTAGCAACTTTATGAATACAATTTACCAAAATGTATTACATTATTTTTTATCATAGTGAGATAGGACGGTGAATAGAATTGTTTCATTTTCTTTCTCATTTGTCGTAGTTTCTTTTTTAAGATCTCACAGTACAGAATCAAGCTACTGGGTGTGTAGGTTAATTTGTGTTCTTTCAGTTCCTCTTTCTGTATTTTGGTATAACTACAACAAGGAATACATTTTAACCTTTTGGGCAACATTCTTCAAAATAGCAGCTTCGTGGTTGACTTGTTTTCTCTGTTTTTTAAATTTATATTTTATTTTTTCCCCAACTTTTTATTTAAATTCCAGTCAGCTAATATACAGTGTAATATTAGTTTCAGATGTAGAATTTAGTGATTCTTCACTTACACACAACACCCAGTGCTCATCACAGGTGTCCTCCTTTATACCCATTACACATTTAACCCACCCCCCTGCCCACCTCCCCTCCAGCAACTCTCAGTTTGTTCTCTGTAGTTAAGAGTCTGTTTCCTGGGGGTACCTGGGTGGCTTAGTTGGTTGAGCATTGGACTCTTGATTTTGGCTCAGGTCATGATCTCAGGGTCCTGAGATTGAGCCTTGCACTGAGGTCCACATCAGGCTTCCAGCTCAGTGGGAAGTCTGCTTCTCCTTTTCCCTCTCCCTCTGCCCCTCACCCCTGCCTGCATGCTCTCTCTCTCTTTCTCTCTCTCAAATAAATAAAACCTTAAAAAAAAGTTCTTTATATATTTTGGATACTAACCCTTTATCAGATATGTCATTTGTAAATATCTTCTTCCATTGCCTTTTAGTTTTGTTGATTGTTTCCTTCTCTGTGCAGAAGCGTTTTTATTTTGACTGAGACCCGATAGTTTATTTTTGCTTTTGCTTCCCTTGCCTCAGGAAACATATCTAGGTAGAACTTGCTATGCCCCGTATCAGAGAGTTTACTGCCTGTGTTCTCCTCTAGGATTTTGATGGATTCCTCTCCTCGTAGTTTTTCTAATGCTTGCTCCCTGGCAACCAGGAGATATCTGGGTCCGTTTGACCAACATAGTCTGGGGTGGGTTGGGCCAAGCAAGGTTGGTAGGAAGGCAAGGTAAAGGCCACCTTCTTGTCTACACCTCCATAGAGAATCTTTAATTCCCCACACTGTTCCTTTCATTCTCTTTACCTAATTATGAGCCTTCAGATGAGCTTAGGCCTTCACTTGATTTAGGATCCATGACTTTATGGTTTTCCAGTCTTGAGAAGGAATGATTATCTCTGAACATCTTCTTCCAAGGCCATTTTCTGTATGATTAAAGTGTGCTTTTCTGCTCATATTATTAATGAGATGATTCCCCCGATATCTTTTTTGTGGCTTTAGGAGAGCAATACAGAGCATGGGACCTGTCTAGGACTAGTGGGAGACCAACAAACAGATTCCTAATATTGTGGTGTGTGGTGCTTTACCTTAAGCACCCATTCATTACCTTCCATTGTGGTGCCTCCTAAGTCTTGGCCAAGAAGCAAGCATGACACCTATTCTTACCTGCTTCATTAAAATATACCCCTTCTCTGTACCATCTACCTGTAGCATAGTAGAATATATTCGATACTAACTTAAGCAGATGGATACAGCTCAACTCCGTACCAGCTAACTAATGCACTTTGTCCAGGTCACATAAGGTTGTTAACTGATTGCAATACATATGTCTTAAAGAAGGACATTAAGAAATTAGGCCTTTAAGCAAATAATATTTATAGTTTTATGGGATNTAAAATAAAATAAAATATACCCCTTCTCTGTACCATCTACCCGTAGCATAGTAGAATATATTCGATACTAACTTAAGCAGATGGATACAGCTCAACTCCGTACCAGCTAACTAATGCACTTTGTCCAGGTCACATAAGGTTGTTAACTGATTGCAATACATATGTCTTAAAGAAGGACATTAAGAAATTAGGCCTTTAAGCAAATAATATTTATAGTTTTATGGGATTTTATTTAATTATAAATTCTACATGGGTATCATAAAAATTTGGAAAATACAGAAAAGCACAAGATAGGAATTAAAATCATTTATACTTCCACAATTCAAAGAAACCAACTATTAACATTTTGACGTATATTGTTCAAGTCCTTGTTCAGGATGTATGTGTAGTAGTGCTCCGCCTTTTCTCTTTACCTAGTTTTTCTACCTAAGTTGGTATTTATACTTTCCTACCATTAGATAGCCTCCTAAACTGTGCTGATTTAGCAGAGAATACCTCATTTTTGTACATTTAAAGGATTTCTGAATTTCTGTAAAAACAGCAAGATGATGGAAATATTTACAGCAATGGGCTTCACATACTCTTGCGTAAATTTTTAGAATAGATGTGCACGGGGCAAAACAAATACATATATTTTTTAAAGATTTTATTTATTTATTTGACAGAGAAACAGAGATCACAAGTAGACAGAGAGACAGGCAGAGAGAGAGGAGGAAGCAGGCTCCCTGCTGAGCAGAGAGCCCGATATGGGCCTCGATCCCAGGACCCTGAGATCATGACCTGAGCCGAAAGCAGGGGCTTTAACCCACTGAGCCACCCAGGTGCCCCAAATACACATTTTAAAAGCTTTTGATACATATTGCTAAAAAAAGATTCTATCAATCTGCTCTCCTACCAGAATTTTTTCAGAGTTCCCAGAATCCTCACCAACTTTTAAACATTATTATTATTATTATTATTTTTAAGTCCTGGCAACTTGATGGGTGAAAAAAATTGCAATGCTTAAATTTGCATTTCCTTTTTTAATAGTGAAGTTCTTCATGACTCACTTTTATGTATTTACTGAAGAAGTTTCGTGTAGTAGTTAAGAAGGGCTGCTCTGGAGCCCAAGTGTTCCCTTCCAGGCAACCATGGGTAAGTTCCTTAATCTCCCTGTGTTCGAGTACCGGCTCTGATAGTGGCAATACTTACTTCGTGGAGTCTGTGTGAAGATTAAAGAGGGTATCACATGACAAGTGCCTAGAAAGCACTTGGTATTACAGTAAGCACTTGATACATATCAGCTACTCTTATGTTCTCTAGCATTTAGATTTCTTCATGTATGAGTTGCCTTTTCATTGTCTTTGGGCAAGTAGTTTTGTTTAGTTTTGTTTTAGCAGGATGTTTTAGTATATTAAGTATGTTAACCTATTGCCTGCATATATTGCAATTTCCCTCAATTTGTGGTTTGCCTTTAAGTTTGGTTCAAAGTGAGGAAATTTGAGGTATCAGGAAATTCAGGCTAGGGGATGGGATAGTTTGGGTCCAGCCTGGGTCCTTTTTCCTGCCCCGCAGCCCTGCCTCTAGGAGCGTCACTTCCTTATCATTGGGAAGGTCTGGTACTGATTCTTGTCACCAGATAGCAAAAATGGCATTTTTAAGCAGGATATTAAAAATCATCATCTTGGAATAAAACTTCTGTTTAGTTTAAGTAAATAATGATGATAACAGATGAGAGGCCATGGATAATATTTCACCATTTCCCATTTATGACTAAATCCAACTTGTCAGCGTTCTATGGTGAAATAAAATTAATCACTTCAGCTTGAGAGAAGCTTTTAATTTGAGATCAAGGTCCCCATAGACTCAGCGTCCATTAAGTTCTACTACATTTTCCTTCTTTTCTGCAAATTATATAGTAAGAAGAGAATCTTTGTAGCCACGAAATCTTGTGCACGAGGGGAACATGTTCATTGTCTTGGCACTTATGCATGCTACTAAAAATGAAAGTTTTTCACTTCCCCTGGAAAAAATGTCATAGAGAACATTGTTTTCCCTTGCTATGTAGCAACAAATTAGAACCACCCTTATGAAAACATGGAAATTCTGCTTGAGCTGCCAACTTGTTTCAAAAAGTCACTGAGGGCACCTGGGTGGCTCAGTGGGTTAAAGCCTCTGCCTTCGGCTCAGGTCATGATCTCAGGGTCCTGGGATCGAGGCCCGCATCGGGCTCTCTGCTCAGCGGGGAGCCTGCTTCCTCCTCTCTCTGCCTGCCTGTCTGCCTACTTGTAATCTCTCTCTCTGTCAAATAAATAAATAAAATCTTTTAAAAAAAAAAAAAGTCACTGAAAGTACAAATATTGCAGATAACACCTGAATGTGAACACCGATGCACAATTCCACTATGAAAGTAGTATCTGCATTCATCTGTGTGTATGCCTGTTCCAGATCCAGTTTATACTCCTCCCTGATTTGCTCAGGTTGCACTACGTCCTAGTTCTTGGTGGCCCGGTCAGTGAAGAACCAAGAATTCCTCTGTCGCCTCATCCCCTAACACTGCCATCCCTCCCAGCCTCCCCTGATGACCAGACTTTGGCACGGCCTCTGTAACATCTGCTATGGTGATAGCCACAACCCCAATGCGTGGGGGTGACCTGATGCACCCACAGAGGCTTAGGTGCCCTCATGCCTGGTTTCACAGCCGCACCAGGTCATGGGCATAGGACCTGGTGTCCCCAGTGGCTGCCCCGAGGAGTAGAGGGGTTTTAATGTCCATTGGCTGAATATTGACCGAGAAGAGACAAGAGAAAGGCAGGAACCAACAAATAAATGATTCCCTTTTTCTTCTTCTCATGGACTGTTCCAGGGGCCATGACTCCATGTAGTCTTTCTGGAGACTGCCAGCTGACTAAGCAACTGGCTGTGTTGTTTTGTGAAGCTGTAGCCAGCTCAGTATTTGTCTCTGTTCTTTCCCACCTCACTTCCCTGTTCCCCCTCGCCCTGGTGGCCCTGGGATTGTACCACGAAAAATATGTTGGCACAGAAAATTTGCTTACAATTGCTTTCTTGGGAAGCTGGGGTAAGGCAGCATCTAAGAGCTTTCATACACACTTAAGTGAATATTTTATATTTAAGTACTATGTTTAGCATTCAGATATGATTAAATACCAACACGGGCATAACAGCAAAAGTACAAATATTGCTACTGTGTGATGGTTAAATGAGAGTGTATTATATTACTGCTACCGGGGTTATGTATGATTGAAATTTTCCATATAAAAGCATTTTCAAGTAGTTTTGTTAATGATACCACGAGGAACCTTGGGAAAAACTGAACATCTTTTGTTTCGGACACTTCATCTGGTTATGCTGTGTGATTGCTGCCTAGATGGGTATCTTCTTTCTGCCCATCTCTCCTACTTGTTAAAATCACTTGCTTATCTCTTTCACTTTTAGTATTTTCCATCAGAATATATTTTCAGATGTCACTCCCCCCCCAAAACAGGCACTCAAACTGAAGTCTGTATTTGTGATAATGAACAGAGGAGCAAGGAAATTTCAACGTCCATATTTTATACTTTCTCATTAGATTTTGTCTTTCTTTTGTTGCTTGACTTCGAGCATGTTTTACTTTTATAACATTTTTAAGAGAAAACATTTTAAACCATGATTTATATGGTAACTGTTTTAAGAACTCTTAGGATGCTTGGGACCAGGCATGTTCAGCCATTGCTGAAATAGACAAAAAGTAGACAGCACTTAGAAAGCTGGTCCTAGGGCACCTGGGTGGCTCAGTGGGTTAAAGCCTCTGCTTTCGGCTCAGATCATGATCTCAGGGTCCTGGGATCGAGGCCTGCATCGGGCTCCCTGCTCAGCGGGGAGCCTGCTTCCCCCTCTCTCTCTCTGCCTGCCTCTCTGCCTCCTTGTGATCTCTCTCCCTCTGTGAAATAAATAAATAAAATCTTAAAAAAAAAAGTAGAAAGAAAGAAAGAAACAAAGCTGGTCCTACAGCCTCGGCAGTACATTGGTTTTCCTTATTTAAAATCTTTATCCTTCCAGATATTTTCTTCTTCTTTTTCCTTTTTCAAAGCTGGTCCTACAGCCTCGGCAGTACATTGGTTTTCCTTATTTAAAATCTTTATCCTTCCAGATATTTTCTTCTTCTTTTTCCTTTTTCTGTGCCTGTTTTGATTTGCGATCAGTGGAAAATATAAAGCCAGAAAAAGCAATTGCTTCCTAATGCAATCTGAAATTTTTAATTGCTGATTGAGTCCTGAGCTGCAGGTGTCTCCTGGGCTATAAAGTAGGGCTGTATTCACGCCTCTCGGTCACGTGAGTCCGTTCCTTGTGAGCAAAATGTCATAGATTATTTAGCTCCTTTAGTGTATTTGTTGCCTACCGCCGGGAATGGAGAATTGGCAGCACTGTGCAGAAGTTTCCTGGTTTTGAGCTTCGGTGCTCTCGATGCAAGTATTTGACTCGCTGCAGGAGTTTAACCCCAGTCTCTCCTTGCAGGCAAAATGAAGGACCGGCTCGCCGAGCTTGTGGAGTTAACCAAGAACTATGACCAGCAGTTCGCAGACGAGGACGACGACTTTGACTCGGCCCACGAGGACATCGTGTTTGAGACGGACCACATCCTGGAGTCCTTGTACCGCGACATCCAGGACCTTCAGACCGAAAACCAGCTGCTGATGACCGACGTGAAGCGGCTGGGGAAGCAGAACGCCCGCTTCCTCACGTCCATGCGGCGCCTCAGCAGCATCAAGCGCGACACCAACTCCATCGCCAAGGACATCAAGGCCCGGGGCGAGAACATCCACCGCAAGCTGCGCGCCATGAAGGCGCTGAGCGAGGAGGCCGAGGCCCGGCACGGCCCGCACTCGGCGGTGGCGCGCATCTCGCGGGCGCAGTACAGTGCGCTCACGCGCACCTTCCAGCGCGCCATGCACGAGTACAACCAGGCCGAGATGAAGCAGCGCGCCAACTGCAAGATCCGCATCCAGCGCCAGCTGGAGATCATGGGCAAGGACGTCTCGGGCGACCAGATCGAGGACATGTTCGAGCAGGGCAAGTGGGACGTGTTCTCGGAGAACTTGCTGGCCGACGTGAAGGGCGCGCGGGCGGCCCTCAACGAGATCGAGAGCCGCCACCGCGAGCTGCTGCGGCTGGAGAGCCGCATCCGCGACGTGCACGAGCTCTTCCTGCAGATGGCGGTGCTGGTGGAGGAGCAGGCCGACACGCTGAACAACATCGAGCTCAACGTGGAGAAGACCCTGGACTACACCGGCCAGGCCAAGGCGCAGGTGCGCAAGGCGGTGCAGTACCAGAAGGAGCACCCCTGCCGGACCCTCTGCTGCTTCTGCTGCCCCTGCCTCAACTAGCGGGGGGGGGCGGGGGGGGCTCCTCACGGGACTCCACCCCCACCAGGAATGGCCGGGAGACACCCCGGGGAAGATCAGGGGGTCCTTCGCACAGCGGGGAGTTGCCCCAAGCCCTGTGGACCTTGGTCCTTAGAGAAAGAAGAATTGGGGGGGGGCAAGAATTCCCACCCAACTTGTGTTTGGGAAGGGGGCTGATGCCGTCCGGTGTTTCTTCAGGAAGGGCAGATACCCACTGAGCTTGTGGGAGGTCATTGTAGGGCCCATGGCGTCCTTCCCTTCGGAACGGAAGCCCGCTAACGAACTGACGCTGTAGCTTACTGTATGGTCCATGTCCAAGGCGCGCGCCCTCACGAAGCTCTCCGAGGGAGCCAGTTCCGCATCCGCTCAGAGTATGAGCTCAGAATCAAAGCTTACATTCCTTTACCTTTTCCTGAAAGTCCCTTGGTTCTGTTCAGTTTCACATGACATAGATCTCGGGGAAAACTGTAGGTCTTTCATTTCCGATTCTTCATCTGGCTTCTCCTCTGTGATTCCTGCCTTGGTGTACACCTTCTTTCTGCCCACCTCCCCTACTTATTAACATCACAGGTAACACTTATTATTTCCTTATCTCTTTCGCTTTTAGTATCTCCCGTCAGAGTGTATTTTGGATTTTTTCCAAATATTTTTAAGCACTGAGTTTTGAACACGCACTCAAATTGAAGTATGTTATCCGTCATATTTTATATATTTTTCATAAATAATTTAAAGTTCATCTTTTTACTTGATAATACAAATGCACATATGTAAATGTAAAGTACTAATATTAACACATGTACATAACGACCAATTGGTTTAACTTGACTTTTGTAAATACGGTCTATAAATATCAAGAGCAACACTTTTACTGGTCATTGGTGTTGGTTTGCTTGAGTTTATCTTGCTCCCAACTCCATAGTCACAATTCTATTTTGAACCACTCTGCATTGGTTGTGGTGTTAGAGACAGATGTCAAAGGCTAAAATGCATACAGAACTGGAGATAATAAAATAACGTTCTTAGAAATACTACTTTTGTTTTACTGTGGACCATCCCACTGTGGACCATCCCTTTCATGTACTGAAATGGAGTAATTTAAAATAAAATAATGTTTCTCAATTTAGCTTAATAAACATTACATTATAATATCCCCTTTGTGTATTTCTGTCTTGACCACTTAAATCTTAATTTGCTTTTTCAGTTATTATTCTTTTTTTTTTTAAAGATTTTATTTATTTATTTGACACAGAGAGAGAGATTACAAGTAGGCAGAGAGGCAGGGAGAGGAGGAAGCAGGCTCCCCGCTGAGCAGAGAGCCCAATGCGGGCCTCGATCCCAGGACGCTGAGATCATGACCTGAGCCGAAAGCAGAGGCTTTAACCCACTGAGCCACCCAGGCGCCCTCAGTTATTATTCTTAAGAATTCTTCTACAAGCTGCGTGAGGCTGCAACATGTGGATGGAACTCTGAATAGAAGGGGAAAAGATGAAAAAGAATTCGCTTGTGGGTGTCCCGCTTTCTCTCCCGAGTTACTTACAATAGCTTAGCAAATCATCATGTTCTAGAGATTTGGTTTTGTTTGTAAAATTGTAATGCCCTTACCCACATTTATCATACTTTCTTTCTTTCTTCTGAGTCAGCCCTTAACTGTTTTTACCGGTTATTTACTAAATGAGCAAGTTTACTCAGCAGTCAAAATTCTTGGGTCTTTCAGACAGATTTTAAAAAGGAGTAGAAAGAAGAGCCTGTGAACTCTTTGAAACTCACTGACAAACCTGCTTATGCCCATGAAAATCTAGCCCTGCCGCTAATTTTAATTTCATGGTTAAATATGAGAATTGTGGAAACCAAGTTCCACTGGGCTCCTCTCAGATTTCTCCCAATTTCTTTCTCAGCTAACCCCATGGATATCTTTCACTTTTAGCCAAATTCCCTTTCCCTTAAAAAAAAAAAAAAGTCTTTGCATGGCTCTGTTGCTGTCTTTCATTGCAGAGAAGTGATATTGTTAATATAGACCACCAGTTTCCCTGAGAGAGAATGGTTCATGAGTTTGACTTCTTTAAATCTATAAAGCATTTTCTTTGCCTAGAACCAGTCATAAAAGTAAACGAGTTTGCAGGCTTTGTGTATTTTTTAATTCCCCACATTTCATGTTGGAGAATTAAGTAAGAACTACACTTTCATTCCCTAAGTGATTAGTGAGCTGTTGCTTATGACAAGGTGAGAATTTTTCTCCTTGCTTTTTAGTAACTCTCTGAGTGTTGCATAGTAGTTAAGAGCACTGATGCATGACCTCCCTCTCTCGGTTTCAATCCTAACTCTGCCACATATTAGCTGTATGATTTGGGCACATTACTTACCCTGTTTGCGCCTCAGTTTCCTCATCTGTAAAATGGACATAATCAGGCCTACTTCATCAAGTTGTAAGAAGTGAAGGCTATCTGTGTTCATTATTGTTATAACATAGCTTTCTGGTAGACAGAGAGCTGTTACTAATTTAGTAAATTAATAGTTGTTAACTTATTAATAGTATTAATAGTTATTAACTTTTTAATTAAAAATGTTTATTTTTCTGTTGATAGTCTTTAACAAAATGGAATAGAGAAACCAAAATCTATCTTCTTTGAATATTAGAGCTTTTTTCCCTACCACAAAAAAACCATTTTCACAATAGCATTTCTATTCCTTCTTATATCCAAACGTGTTCTGAAAAAGTATTAGATGTTCTGCTCAAAATTAACAGTTAATCAGGAAGCAGCTGTTCTGTTCAATTTGGCGAATATATTCCCCTGATCTTCCCAAGCTGTGAGTGAGAAAGTCCCAGAAAGTTGTGGAGGCCAGGTCACAACAGACTAAAGGGAACAGTTGGCTTTTCCCACATCCTGCCCTGTTTCCCCCAAGCCCTTGTGGCTCCGAGGGCCATGCCAAACAGTGTGTGAAATGCTGGCATTTTCCTCTGGAAAGGGTACTCCAGTGCCACCAAGAGGTGCTACGGAGGTTGGCTTTACCCAATCCCACGCTGCTCTCTTGGCAAACTCTGAAAGTTGACCTAGGGCAAGAAGAAAACTTTTGGCAAAGCTACTAATTGCATACACTAACATCATTTAATGTACAAAATGAAAGAACCAATCACAAAGAACAACAGATCATTAGAGGGCAGAAAGTGGAAATCTATTTGTAAAGCTATTTTCACATATGCAGTGACTCCTAACTAGGCAAATGCAAACCCTTACAGTCATGGCCACAGATTATAGGCAGTGACAACTCCAGAAAGATCAGAAGTAAGAGAGATGCTCACCTACGACGCACCTAGGGTAACGTGAGTTCAAATTTTTTTAAAGCCGATCAATAATTCAAAAGAGTTTGAACTGTGACATCATGGGAGTAAGTTTATGGCCTTTCAAGATAATGACTTCAAAAGAAAACAGTGTTCTTCTTGTGCTTCATATTTATTTAAAAACAGTCCCAATGTTTTATAGTCAAATGTCATATGCACATATGTTTAAGCTCTACAAGGTAAGATTCCTATCTTGACAGGAACCTGCAGAAGATTGTGTACAGCTTAAAAATAATAAAATAGGGTTACTGTCATCTTGGATTTTATGTATCAATCCCACCATTCTATTTCTACCATCAGACAAATTTCCACTCCTCTGTTTGAAATAAGCATGGTATCTGTAATGCAGCATGAATCCACTCATTCTTAATCAACATAATAATCTGAAACATCCAGTTGCCGTTTAAGTAACAGTTGACTTGCTTTTGATAGCAAGAATTGAAAATCCTTGCAATTAATAAAATGGAGCTATGAGAAATGGAAAATGAGTAGGATCTAGAAAGCAACCTCACCATCATATAAATATTGGGCATCTTTATTACCAACGTGTACTATAAAGGAAGGATGAGATGGCCTTATACACTGGAAACTTTTGTTGTAAAAATTATGTATATTTTGGTAAGAAAGAAGGCTTTCTGACCTGATGATCTGGGTGAGACTGCACAGGATGCTTTTAAAGCAGTGATATCCTAAAAACTGAGGAGTGAGAAACAACTCCCCACCACTATCATTTTCTAATTCTTTTTTTTTTTTAAGTAGGCTCCATGCTGGGTGTGGATGCTGCTTGAACTCATGACCATGAGATCAAGACTTGTGCCAAGATCAAGAGTCAGACACTTACCCGACTGAGCTACCCAGGTGCCCCTCTAATTCTCTGTATTTATTTCGAAAGTGTTTTTATACCCGATTTTAATTATAAGCATCTTCAAGCCACTCTTGAACCTCTTCCATTTTTCCTGATCTGTATCTCTATATTTGCAAGGTCTTATAGGCAACTCTTTAGACACATCCTTCCCTCTGTATCCAGGTATCCCATAATCTTCTGTAGTAGATACAAATAACAGAGCATGAAAATTATATATATATATATTTATCTACATATCTATCTATCTATCTATCTATCTATCTATCTATCTATCTATCTATCTATCTATCTATCTATAGCTCCTTAGCTATCTGTTTCCAGGTGGGCCCAGCTATGTGCATCTGCTTAGTTTTGCTCTCCCAAACAGAAAAGCACTCAAGAGTCATTTAACGGAAACACACGTGATGCATGTGTTTTTAAATTTCTGTGTCAGAATCTTTGCACTGCTCCATCAGTCTGCTCTCCAGTTACATGTCCCCTTTCCCTGATACCTCCTGCAGATCCTGTATTCACACTTGGGGATTTGCTCTAAGCCATCGTAAATCTATTATGGAACGAGGTAGGGAAAGAAGAAGGGCGAGGAAATATCCACACCTATCAAAGCTCATTGACTGAGGCTGAGTAGTACTTGTTTTCTAAGTGTTCTTGGAGACAGCTGGTGCCTTCTGGCTGTTCTACACTCAACCCCCCTCTCTTTCCTTGTTTTGTTTACTGGATTTGACCCCCTGCCCAACTCTTCACGTATTCCTGATGGTCTAGTTTCTGCCCAACTGCTCTCTCTGACTCTGCAACCTAACTGCTCTCCATCTGCAAGTTTTCCTGGCTGTTTTTTTCACCCTGACCTTCCACTTATGCACAGTGCTGATGCTACCCTTAATCTGACCCCACTTTGCTCAAAAGTCATCCCATCCCATGACAGATAGACACAATAATACCCATTGGCAGAACACCTTTCAGTTTACAGAGTGTTTTGATCTCCCTTTTATTTTTTTTCATGATAATCCTGGGTAGTAATATACTACTTCATTTTTTTCTAAGACATGGGAACTAAGAATGCAGTCCTCTGATATTTGACAAAGTTGTGTATTTGCGAGTGTCTATTTCCTCTCATTTTTACTGCATGTTCACTTCGACTTCAATCTAGAAGCATAAATTGCATGACAAGAATATGCATTTTCCTTGACTGATCTCTGTAACATTAGAAAAACCAGCTCTTCCCTTGGCCTTCTGGCTCTGCATTTCTTTTTCTTACCTTTAGCTCCCCTTTCTTAGTCTCGGTTACCTGTGTCCCTCCCTCTTCCCAGCCTCCACTGCGGAGCCTACACCCATGGCCAACTTCCCTGAGCTATTTCTTCCCCTCTGAGGGTTTCAAATACCACCTTTCTAAACACTAGTGGCTTCCAGATCTGAACCTCCAGCCCTGACTTTTCAGCTGAGGCCTGAGTCTGTACATCCAGCCACAGACATTTGCAATGAGATGTCCCAAGGGAGCTTCTAATGCCACGGACCCTGCCGTCGTCCCCCTTCCCCAGCTCCTCCTGTTCATCCTGTCCTGCAGGTGGCATCATCGATTACTTTCTACCCCACTGAGCGAACCAGCGCCCCTGGGGCAGCCCCATCTCTCTCCCACTCTGCCTTCCCCGGAATTCACACACTTCCCTTACACACACAGCCCCTTGCCCAGGTCAGATAATCATCCCCTCCTGCCTCAGTTACTTCAGCAGTTTCTAACCAGTTTCTGGCTTCTAGTCTTGCCTTCTTAATTCAATCTCTATCTTACAGCCATAGTGCTTTCTCTTTGTTTTTTCCTTTCTTTCTTTCTTTCTTTCTTTCTTTTTTTTTTTTTTTTTTTTTTTTTTTTTTTTTTTTTNTCTTACAGCCATAGTGCTTTCTCTTTGTTTTTTCCTTTCTTTCTTTCTTTCTTTCTTTCTTTTTTTTTTTTTTTTGGTCATTTCTATGTTGGAAATTTTTTTTTTTAAAGATTTTATTTATTTATTTATTTCACAGAGGGAGAGAGATCACAAGTAGGCTGAGAGGCAGGCAGAGAGAGAGGAGGAAGCAGGCTCCCCACTGAGCAGAGAGCCCAATGCGGACCTGGATCCCAGGACCCTGAGATCATGACCTGAGCCGAAGGCAGAGGCTTTAACCCACTGAGACACCTAGGTGCCCGGAATTTTTTTAAATTGTGGTAAAGTATATATAGCATAAAATTTACCATTTTAAACATTTTAAAGTATACAGTTCAGTGGTGTAAATTACACTTACGTTGTTGTGCACCTCATCTCCAGAACTTTCTCATCTTGCAGAACGGAAACTCTGTACCAGTTAAACAACACCTCCCCAGTTCCCCCTCCCCTCAGTCCCTGGCGATGACCACCCTACTTTCTGTCTCTCTGAGTTTGACTACTCTATGCTCCTCATGTAAGTGGAATCATACAGTATTTGTCTTTCTGTGACTGGCTGATTTCACTTAGCCTAATGCCCTCAAGATTCATCCATGTTGTAGCCTGTGTCAGAATTCCTTTCCTTTTCATGGCTCAATAATACTCCAGTGTATATGTAGACCACATTGTGTTTCTTCCTTCATTGGTTCATGTCCTCAGTCTGCGGAGAGCTCTGATGACGGCCCCCTGCTGTTGGGATGAGGATTCAGGCCCCGCCTGCTTCTTCAGCCTCAGCCCCCCATTCCTCCTTCCACTACTCTCTTCTCCAGCTCTGGACATTCCTGGGCAGCTGTTTCTCTGCCTGGGTCACTTCCCAGGATGTCTCCCCTGCATGAGTCCAGGGATCTGAGAAGCCGACTCCAGAAGGGGATTCAACATGTAAAACTGTAATTTGGGGAAATGCGTTAGAGAGACACTGAGAGAAAAACCACAGCTTAGTGTCCTACAGCGCTCGGCGGTGGAGGGTGGACAAGGGCTGGGTGGAAATGGATGGATTTCAGCGCCCGTCCCTCGGGCGAGTCAGTGAGGTGCGTTCTTCTGGCCAACGCTGCCCTTCTCTTCACCAAGCAACCTGGGCTTCCTCTGCGGGACTGCTCTTTGATTTTAAGGGCAGAAAATATGATCTTATTTGTTTTTTGATCTTAGCGTTTTGCATGGTATCTCTGGCTTCATAGTACTCAAATGTTTGCGGTCAGGATGCAGAAATAGAAATAGTCAGAATTTGCTTTCTGTTATGAATGACTTTGTGTGTACCTTTAAAGAATGTGTTGGGGCACCTGAGTGGTTCAGTCAGTCGAGCAGAGGACGCTTGGTTTCGGCTCAGGTCATGATTTCAGGTTCCTGGGATAGAGCCCTGAGTCAGGCTCTCCACTCAGTGGGGCGTCTGCCTGAGGATTTCCTCTCTCCCTCTCCTTCTACCCCTCGCCCTGCTCTCACTCACATGCTCTCTCTCTCTAAAATAAATAAATAAATCTTTTAAAAAAATTTAAGTAAAAAATATGTTTATTTTATAGCATAAAACCCAATATCTAGTCTCTCTGCCCAGTGGAGTGTCTGTGCGGGGTGCTGAGCCCACGGCGGAAGCGGGGGGGAGGGGCAGAGTCCTGAGAGTAGGGGTAGGACTTGGCGAGGGGCGGAAGGTGGGTTTGGAAAACGAACTGCAGGGAGGAAGGAGCTCATCCAAGAGAATGGTCAATCTGGAAGGGCTGTGCAGAGAGAGAATGAAGCCAGCAGACCTGGGGGCAAACCATGGCCGGGAGGGAATGTTTCCAGGCAGAGCCTTATTAAAGGTACAGACTCGGGTTGGATGCAAAAACCTTGTAAAACTATGTTCTAATCTGGGAGGACTTGTTTTCTTTTCATTCTTTCAACCGTAGAAAACAATTATTTTTAAATTTAGGGCCACAGTGTATTGGCTTGAGTTTCAGCTATACACACTCCTCTCTACCTTGGTATCTAGCAGGGTAATTTAGGCAAAATACCTTGTTCTTGGCTCCCAGGCAGAAAAGACTGGGCTTTGGATGTCAGTCCTGAACTATCCTCAGTCACTGAGGTCTCTGTACAGATGAGGATGCCTTCCCAGACCTCAGCCCATTCTCCCAAGTATTTTAGGAGACCTATACATAGACTCCTTAGAGAGCTACATAATGCTTATTCAATGCAAAAATGTTCAAGGGCATGTGTGCTCTGAGGGAAGTAACGGCAAGACCCCTCCTTTCCCTGCAGGAGTCGAAGACTAAGGAGAAGCTGAAGTGACCCTAAACTGCCATTCCTTTTATCTGCAAGCTCAGCTGGGCTGCAAGGCCCCAATGCCACCACCCCCCCCAGGCCCTGCAGATGTACTACTGGTGTATGGTGTGGCCGTGGCCGTGGCCATGGCCGTGGCACCTTCCAGCTGACAGCAGCTGGTGCTGTACCTCTTTCAAAACACAGCTTGGGACCAAATCATGAAGAGAATTTGCAGGGGGAGAGAGGATATACAAGGAATGTCACCCCCAGATAAAAAGAAATTATTTAGCCTCCGTGTGACACAGACAGGAATTTCTCTTGCAGCTAGGAATGTTTAACTACTTCATTCTTTGGCCCTGCCCTGTGGTTTACCCCGGTCTAATGCACCCTTAAAAGGGCAGAGATGAGGTAACACGGTTTCTCTTCAGAATCTTCATCCCTGTTTTGTAATCCGGTTCATGGAAGAAACCTGTCCAACAAGAAATGTGACTCAGTGCCAAGATGTTAAAACACGCACTTCCTGGGCGCCTGGGTGGCTCAGTGGGTTGATGCCTCTGCTTTCGGCTCAGGTCATGATCTCGGCGTCCTGGGATCGAGGCCCGCATCGGGCTCTCTGCTCAGCAGGGAGCCTGCTTCCTTCTCTCTGCCTGCCTCTCTGCCTACTTGTAATCTCTCTCTCTGTGTCAAATAAATAAATAAAAATCTTTAAAAAACAAAACAAAACAAAAAAAAAACACGCACTTCCCCAGGAGAAAGTAAAACTGTCTGGGAAAGGAAAGAAAGTGCCTGTCCTTTTAACGTTGGAACTCACCCCTGGGGAGCCTTTTGTGTTTGGCACCCCGCATTGGCCATTATCAATAGTTGAAGGAACTCTGCAATGGGTTCCCATTTCCAAAGAGCTTCATTAGCAAAAGTTGCGCTCTTCACGCTGCTGAGAGTCTCCGTGGAAAATGGACCCGCAGAAGAGCACACCGGAGGGTGGGGACATAGAGAAGGGCAACCCTTTCCTTCTCCATAAGAGACAAGAGGTTTATAGGAAATATTTTTGGAAGGAATAAGGAATACTTTAGTAGAGCGAATGAATTTTAGATTTAAAAGAAAAAGAAAGGGAGGAAGGATGACCTCTTCCTAAGATCCAAGGTGGCTCAGAAAGCAAGAAAACCCCAGGCATCCAGAAGTACAGAAGGAAACTGGGGCTGTGTCAAAAGTGGGCCAGACATTAGAAAGGGGAAGCTGAAAATAAAAAAAATAGACTTTCCTGTGACCTAAACCAATTAATTTTCATGGATGTACTAACAAGGAGAAATTGTGAGTCGAGAACGTACGTGGTTAGCAATGGTTACAACTAGAGGTTGGTCGGCTTTCTTTTCTTTCTCCGTGTAGGCCTTGTGAGCACAGCTTGGTAAATTGTGTATCGTATTCTCTAAAAAATTTGTTTGGGCTTAAATTCAACATGGTAAGTGGGATGAAAATTTTGGAAATTTCTCCTAATACCTAAAGGTCTTTGTAGATTTATCATAATCCAATGTTTTTATATTCATTTGCATTTTAATTTCTCTTTCTGTTACTTTTTTTGTAAAAAAATGAAAAATGTCTGCCTCTTCTTGCAGTTTGATAGACTATAATTGCCAGCCCTCTCTTCATCCTACTAGTGCATTGTTCTTCAACAAAAAAATAAAACTGAGAGAGAAAGATACTGTTAAAGCCATTTAGTTTATTGTTTCTGTGCTTGGTCTGCTTTTTTACTGAGAGGAAAATTTAAAATACACATGTCCATTTTCAAAATTTTCAGTCTTAAAAACAGAGTTGATGCTTGCAGTTTCTACCTCAAATGAAAAGTCATGTCATTAAAGGTACCTCACACAGCAACTGAACGACTGAAGTACCCCCTTAAACTGTATTGCAAAAACAAAAGGAAAAAGTCACGCGTCTAGATTTATATCACCAACTCCTTTGATTTATTTGACAGGAGAAAGAGGCAATGATTTGCCAAAGGCCACACCCCTCTGTGGGCTGGTTGACAGGATTTGCCTTCTCCACTCCTGCACCTGCACACCACACAGCCTTAGTAAGTCATCGCCCGTGGTTAAGGCCAGTAAGAAAAGGGGGGGGGGCAACTGTTGCTCCCCAGTGGTTGGTAGCACAAAAACACAGTTGTCTCGTATCTCTTTCAGGATATTGGGTCAAATGTGTTAGCCCACTCATGGACATGAGAAACGACCCAGACTTCTGCCCTTGACTCTCTTCTGTGTACATTCTTTGTGGGCAACCTCATCCATCCCAAGGCTTTGCTCTCTCGTGGTGGTAATTTCCAAACTTTTGTAGAGAGAAGAGTGACCACCGATGGCTCTAGCAGCTCCTTTCAGTTTGCCTGAGGGACAAAGGCACAGTTTCAGCTTTGCTTGAGGCCCCCAGCCCCGCCGTCAGCGTGAGTAGGCAACGTCTGTGAGCTGCTGGCACCCAAGCTAGACTCTTTCCCTTCTGCTTGCAGGACTGCTCTTATTCTCACCTTTGAAAAGCATTGTTGTTGAGCAGTAGGGCTCAGCTCACAACGTATCCATCCAGCTGGGTCCTGCAAAGTATCCCATAGGATGATGCAAGAGGACGTGGGCTTCGTGGTGGGGCCACCCCTCTGCCCGCAATTCACCAGGGGACGCTGTGGCGTTTGCCTAAGCCATTCACTCAATAATCTTTATCATTAGCCTGGATCTGTCACCTGAGCTCCAGATTTTAATATCCTACGGTCTGCTTGCCCTCCCTTCTCGCGTGTCCCTCGGGTTCCTGAGACTCGGCATTCTGTTCTTCCCCTATGGTCCTCCTTCACTTAATGGGATCATTATCTTCTCAGATCTGGAGGCAAAACATCAGAACCGCCTTCACTGTCCACAACCGAATGAAATGAAATTTAAATTGTTGCCGATACTAAAAAGAGAGCGAGAGAGAGATTAATATTTGTGGACTGTTTTGTGGTTAGCATGGTCCGAAATGCATACCTGGTTCTTGAGCGGCTACAATTTCCTGTCTGGACTTTCTTAACTGACCCAGCATGAAAGTGTTTCACGTATCAGGAACTGTATTTTGATTTACTTTTAAACTGATATAATTCTTCATGTTAATGTAGTTGATCATTTAATAAATGTCTAGGGGCACCTGGGTGGCTCAGTCGGCTAAGCGTCCCACTCTTGGTTGTGGCTCAGGTTATGAGGGTCAGAGGATCAAGCCCCAGCCAGACTCTGTGCTCAGTGGGGAGTCCGCTTGAGATTCTCGCCCTCTGCCCCTCCCCCCACTCATTCACGTGCTCTCTCTTTCTCTCTCAAATAAATAAATCTTAAAAAAAAAATGAATGTCCACCAGGTGCAGATCTGATACTAATGAATTTGGGTTTGAACTTGCACACATATTTCTTTTACATACGTAAGCTACCCAGGATCGCTTGTGCAGGCCTGGTCCCCCGGCACCATGTTTAATGTCTCCTTTTCTCATTTCCACAAGTGTCTGGGTTTGGATGACAAATTATATGGTCACCCAACATATATCTGACGTATAATCTGGGTGACTTCTTGTTTGACATTTTCTTTTTCTTTTTTTTAAGATTTTGTTTATTTCACAGAGGGAGAGAGATCACAAGGAGGCAGAGAGGCCAGCAGAGAGAAAGAGGGGGAAGCAGGCTCCCCGTTGAGCAGGGAGCCCGATGTGGGCCTCGATCCCAGGACGCTGAGATCATGACCTGAGCCGAAAGCAGAGGCTTTAACCCACTGAGCCACCCAGGCGCCCATTGTTTGACATTTTCTATGACCCTGCCCTTAATATCTAACCAGTTTAGGGGCGCCTAGGTGGCTCAGTCAATTAAGCATCTGACTTTGGCTCAGGTCATGATATCAGTATCCTGGGACGGAGCCCGCTGTTCAGCTCCCCACTCAGTGGGGAGACTTCCTGTTTCCCTTCTCCTCCTCTTCCCTCTCTCCCTTCCTTCCCTCTCTCCCTTCCTTCCCTCTCTCCCTTCCTTCCCTCTCTCCCTTCCTTCCCTCTCCCCCTGTTTGTGTGCCTGCCCGGTGAGCGCTCAAGCGTGCTCACTCTCTAAATAAATAAAATCTTTTCTTTTAAAAAAAATTAAAATAAAATCTAACCAGGTTAGTCTGAGCTCCCATCCCGAATGACTGCAAAAAAACCCTGCCTTTTGTTAGATGGTCCCTCTTCTTGCTGTGAAGCCCATGGAGACTGAGCAGGTGGCCTTTCCTTTCTCACTGCCTCTTCCTGAGGTCATATTTCTTACTGGCCAAAAAGATAAAGTAAAATAAGTATCCCTAAGGACAAATGAAAAATTTAAAGTAAAATATCACAAGGAAGGGAGAAAATTAAGAAAAACTAAAATGCAGAAATTAAAATATAAGAGTTAAACTACAAATGTACTGAAAACAAGCTGTCACAAGAACCAATGATCACATGTAGTTATAAAATAAAAATGAAAAGCTACCACATGCAAAAATAAAAACACAAACAGAGATTTAAAAATTCTCAACTAAACTGGAAATAAGCAAAAATTCAAAAGGATGAAAAAGCAAGAATGTTTTTAATAGGAATATAAAGGCAATGTAAGGAAAACAAGATAGAGGCTGAACACTTGGAGAACAAAGAACTAAAATAGGAATGGGGGAAATTAGATAAAACGAATCAAATGAGATAACACATGTAACATGCTTCTTGCAGTGAAGTGATGTTGACACAGGGCTCCATAAAACCGAATTTGTCTCTAATAAAGTCGGAAAACAAAAGATGAGATGGGAAAGAGGTGAGCAGGGAATAAAGAACCTCACTGAAAGCAAGCCAA
Organism: Ailurus styani; assembly: GCA_002007465.1. Taxonomy (NCBI): domain Eukaryota; kingdom Metazoa; phylum Chordata; class Mammalia; order Carnivora; family Ailuridae; genus Ailurus; species Ailurus styani. The sequence goes on from LNAC01000121.1 coordinate 3,503,501, forward strand.
GAGTCCCTGGCAAAAGGGCCACTGAGACTTCTCAATAGTTTGACTCCCGGATAGCTGGGTAATAAGAGGCAGAGGTGGGGCGCCTGGGTGGCTCAGTCGTTAGGCGTCTGCCTTCGGCTCAGGTCAGATCCCAGGACCCTGGGATCAAGCCCTGAATCGGGCCCTCTGCTCAGTGGAAAGCCTGTTTCTCTCTCTCCCACTCCTCCTGCTTGTGTTCCCTCTCTCGCTGTGTCTCTCTCTGTCAAATAAATAAAATCTTAAAAAAAAAAGAAAAAAAAGAGGCAGCGGTAATACAAGGCCCTAGTCTTTGTCCTGGTCCCCTGTCCCCTCACATGACTTTTTGGTATCTATGACCTAGAGCTACCTGAAAGAGCCTCACCACAAACAGTTTTGGGAAAGAGTCAGGGTTGGTTAACTTCACACACACTCGGCGACCAACTCTGTTCTCTGAAATCCAGAAGAATAGCATGCTCGGTTATCTGAAAGTATCTGGCAAGTATTTGGTCATCCCCAATGTAAGCAAACAGATGGCTCTTCATTCTCACCTTCAGATGAGAAAATACATCCTAGGGTTGATGGTGTTCAATGATAATATGATCACTAATTTAAATAATGAAAATCTATGCTATATTTCTTCATATTATAATTGAGATAAAGAATGGGTTTTAAAGTAACCTGGATGTTGAAGCATTCAACTGATATTGCAATAAAAGGGTGTTAGAATGATGCTAGCAAAGTGAAAGAGTTCTGATAAAGTGAGAGTAAAGATTCTCTTCAGGACAAGACACACCTTAGGAGGAGGCAGTTAGGAGGAGGCACACAATAATTTATATACCTATTTAAATACACAAAGACACCACGTATAGCCTCGGGAGGTAGGCTTACCTAAGAGAAAGTGGTAAATGATAAGAAATGAAGCCAAGGTGGGGAATCAATTGAGGAAGCGACTTCTCAGGAATACTGTAGAGCCCTTCATGCATTCCACACGTGCTGTAGGAGCCTTCCAGAATGCTTTGGCTCAGGAATGCTTTGTCAGAAACCCTGCTGGGATAACCGAGACTCTGAAACCTGAGTCTGCCTCAGATCACCCAACTCAAGCGTGCATTCAAGGAGTTGGGGTACGGCTCGAGAATTTGCATTTCCAACAAGTTCCCAGATGTTCTGGACACTCTGAGAGCCACTGACTTATATTTAAAGACGTTCATTTTCTTGCATAAGAAACAGACTGGAGGTGTGTGGTTTCTGGTTGGCTCTGGCTCACTACGGTCTTTAAGGGTAAAGTCGCTTTCTAATTTACCCTTCTGACATCTCTGGGCATTAGCTGACCATCCCTAGGCTTATCTCCTCATGGTCACAGGATGGCTAACACAACTCCAGTAATTTCATCTTCACACCATCTCAGTAAAGGCAAGGAGAAAAAGGGAAGGAATAGCGTAAGCTTTCACTTTCCCCAGGCTTTGTTTTTTTATCCAGAAAGAGCATCTTTTTCAGAAACCTCAACCAACTTTCCTTATCTCTCATTGGCCAGAACTGGATCACTTACCCACTAACCCCTTATCCCTGCCCCATTATTGACATAATGGATGACATGATAATCACTTCCTTAGACCAATAATAATTTGTCCTCCAGACAGAGGGAGGCATCTACCTTGTCTGAAATCAAAATGGGAATGTCTGTTCAAAAAGTAAAAAATATTGGGGCACTGGGGTGACTCAGCCAGTTGAATGTCAGATTCTTGATTTTGGCTCAGGTCATGACCTTAGAGTCATGGTATCACCAGCATCAGTCTCCAAGTTCCACAGGGACTTTGCTTGAGATTCTCTCTCCTTCTACTTCTGCCCCCCCCACCTCCCTTTCTCTGAAATAAATAAATAAATAAATAAAATCTTAAAAAAAAAAGGTAACAAACACTGACTATCACTCCAACAGGAGCCTACCTCCAGCCAACCACCCAGCTAGATATTTTGTATACATTAATTCACTGAATTCTCACATTTCTCTGAAATAAACGTTATTATTCTCATTTTATAGGTAAGGAAACTGTGAGTTGAGGAGGTTAAGTATTTTGCTCACACAGCTAGGAAAAATTCAGAATTTGAACTAGGTCTATTAATTCCACAGTCTAAACAATACCTTTACATTATGATTTCCTGATGCCTCTTGTTTTAGCTATAGCTCAAAGAAATTGTTGCTCTCATAATGACAGTCCTTGATTATGGACAAAAAGACAAATTTATGTGCTGCTTACCATAAAGGATGTATGTATTATATTTCACAAGATTTGATACGAAAATCTGTGAGTAGTCAAACAGAAAATCCTGTCGCCAAGAATAATATATTCCTGGTGATATGACATAGCTTAATTTTTATTATAATAAACAAGATCCAGCAGAATGAGAAGGATGCTTCTGAAAGTGTAATTTGGAACTTCCCGAGTTTTGTACACTCATATTTGCAGGAAAGTCTAACTTATACTTACTCATTTCATTTTACAATTAGAAGTGCAGAAGGATTTATGTGGAGTCTTGGAGGAGAATTACACAGATAAAAGCATATATACAATGGAATATTACTCAGCCATCAGAAAGGATGAATACCTACCATTTACATCAACATGAATGGAACTGGAGGGTATTATGCTGAATGAAATAAGTTAATCAGAGATTGATTCATGAGATTATTCACTCATATGTGGAATATAAGAAACAGAGGATCATAGGGGAAGGGAGGGAAAACCGAATGGGGAGAAATCAGGGAGGGACGCAACTATGAGAAACTCTTAACTCTAGGAAACAAACTGAGGGTCCGTGGAGGGGAAGCGGGGATGGGGGATGGGGTAATTGGGTGATGGACATTAGGGAGGGCATGTGATGTGATGAGCACAGGGTGCTTACACGACTGATTACTTGTGGGACGCTGCATATGAAACTAATGATGTACTATGTGTTGGCTCAGTGACTTTAAACCAAAAAAAAAAAAAAAAAAAAAAGGAAAAAAAGCAACATGGGAAAGGCAGAGGAGAGACAGAAAATGGCTTCGTATCTTCAAGGGACAAAGTGTTCCCAACTTGTATGAGTGGGATTTCAGAGGTTATGGAAAGGGGCTACACATGCTACTTTAACTTTTAATGTGAATCTGTTTTAGGAAAGATATTTTCATTCTGAAAAGATAGAGAGAGAGAGAAGTCAGGGTAGAAGCCACGTATCAGAGGATTCTGGGGAAAAACTGAAAGTAAATGGGTGCACTTGGAAAATATGGATAATCCATTCAAGAGTTTGAGAGCAAATGGAAAAAAGAACACTGGACGTTTGCAAAGTGGTCTGCAAAATTGTTCTTTTAAAATATATAAGTGAAAACAAACTATATGCTCATAAATACATCATCCAAGCTAGAAAATCTAGCTGGTATGTGTTTTAGTCATCTATAGCTGCATAGAAATAACATAAAAGTAGCAGCTTAAAACAATAAATATTATCTTACATAGTTTCTGAGGGTCAGGAAATCAGAGCTTGACTGGTGGTTCCAGTTCTGGGACTCTTATAAGGTTGTAATCAAGATGTTGGCCAGGGCTACAGTTATGAGGAGGTTCGATTGGGCAGGAGGATCTATTACCAAACTTGCTCATCCGGGACCTCCGTTCCTTGCTGGCTGCTTTTCACCACATGGGCCTCTCAAAGGGCTGTTCATGAAATGACTGTTGGTTTCTGCCAGAGGGAATGATCCAAGGGAGAGAAACCAAGATATCAGCAGCAGTGATGACCTAGTCTCTGAGGTTGCACATCACCTCTTCTGTTTTATTCTATTCATCAGAAATGAGTTGTTGGATTCAGCCCACATTGCAAGGGAAGCTCCATCTCTTAAAGGAAGAAGTGTCAAAGCATTTGTGAACAGATTTTTAAATCGCAAAAAAAATGCATAAGGAATATCATGGCTTAAATAAACACACTTGCACAATGAAAAATACTTTATAAGATTTTTTTTAAAGATTTTATTTATTTATTTCACAGAGGGAGAGAGATCACAAGTAGGCAGAGAGGCAGGCAGAGAGGGGGGGGGAAGCAGGCTCCCCACTGAGCAGGGAGCCCGATGCGGGCCTCGATCCCAGGACCCTGGGATCATGACCTGAGCTGAAAGCAGAGGCTTTAACCCACTGAGCCACCCAGGCGCCCTGAAAAATACTTTAAATAGAGTGAAACATTTGCCCATAAGAAGTATGTCAAATGCAATTTCCTGAACATGAAGCCATTTCGATGTTGCAAAATTTGTCATAATATTGTTACTTGCTTCCTAATATTGTCAGGTATAACAAATATCACTGCATAGTGCTTTTCACATTTTGTTCCAACACTCAAGTGGATATTTGTCATGCTTTGCAGTTGCCAACATCTTTTGTACACCCTCCTGACGTTTGGGGAATGTTCTCCATTTTAAGGCCTGCTTCCTAAGGTAGAAGCCGAAACTTTGCTTCGTAACCTCCCTGGGGCTAGGACCTCGGGATGGAACTTGTGTTCCTCCACCCAGAGAGTCCCAGGAAGGATGTCCGTTTGGAAAAGGGCAGCATAGCCCAAATCTGGTTTCCAGAAAGCACACGCACACACAAAAATAACATTTTTATTCTGCCCGTAGAGTCTGTGAGTTAGAAATTGGAAAAGGATACACTAGCTTGTCCCTGCTGCATGGTCTGCTGACTTAGCTGGAAAGATCCAGTGGCTGGGTCACTTGATGGTGATATGCTGGAATCAACTGAAGGCTCAGTCATTTATATTTGCAGCAATTAATACTGACTGTTGGTTGGGGGTGTTGGCTGGAAAAACTACACATGGCTACTTGGGCTTTGTCACAGAATGGTGGCTGGGCTCCCAGTGCAAGCATCCCAAGAGAACAAGATGAATGAGCTCAGAAGTCACAGAGCACCATTCTGCCCCAGACACAGTTCAGTGAGGAAGAACACAGACTCTATGTTTTGATGGTATGGGCGTCAAAATCACAGTGGAGAAAGATGTAGTCACATGCGGGGTGGGAGAGATTGTTGTAGTCGTCTTTGGAAAAATACAGTCTGCCACACAGCAGACCGAAACCTTCTCTTCTCCAATAGTTGGGTTACCTGTAACTCTGACTAGACCAACCTGTGTTCCCGTCCATCCTTAAACAGTGGCCAAAGAAACATAATATATCTGGAGGCTGTAGAAGAGGTATTTGAGTACCCTATGATGGGGCCGTATTGTTCAGAACTGCTTTATACTAGAGGCTTGTGGGAGGCTAAATCTGGGGTTAAATAAAAATACCATTCAAGTAGTATATTGCCATGTTCCAGAAGATCATGGAGGATTTGATGGCTGGATGGTGGGGGAGCTCTGTAAGGGCAGGCAGCTCGGCTAGGAGACATCTTCCTGTATTTGAGTGAGTTTGTAACTGGGCTTCTAAACCTGAACATGGTGCTATAAACACTTGCTATACAGGGTTGTTTAAAAAAAATACAATCAGGGCGCCTGGGTGGCTCAGTGGGTTAAAGCCGCTGCTTTCGGCTCAGGTCATGATCCCAAGGTCCTGGGATCGAGGCCCACATCGGGCTCTCTGCTCAGCAGGGAGCCTGCTTCCTCCTCTCTCCTCTCTCTCTGCCTGCCTCTCTACCTACTTGTAATCTCTCTCTCTGCGTCAAATGAATAAATAAAATCTTTAAAAAAAAACAATCAGATAATATATGTAAAGAGGTTAGAGCAATGACTGACACTTAGTAGGTTCTTTTATCATTACCATCTTAGGTATTCTGAAAGCCTGATTTTATGAACTCTGAAGCCCCTTGATGGTTTGGGGCGGTAAGAAGGAGCTGGCAGAAGGAGGAGGTGATCCCCTGTCTTCATCCCATGGACGTCTCTAGACCCCGGCAGAACCGAAGTTCCCCTTCTTTTCTGGGCAGAGCAGAGTTCCGCCCTGAATTCTGGTCTGCGTGCTGGCGCTCAGGTGGGCCAGGCTTCGCGCCCCCGGGGCGGGGGGGGCATACGCTTGAGGCCGGGACGCAGGCGCACGCCACGGGTACCTCCCAGTGTTCTGTGGCCAAGGGAGCAGGGGCAAGTCCACCAGCTGTTGCCCGGAAGAGCTCTCCGGGGCCGTCAGTGTTCTTAACCGGAACTCAGAGCTGAGTGACGGCCTCCCCCAGGTCAGGGCACTAGGCCCGGGGGTCACACTAGTTCAAGGAGGTGGCCGGGCAGTGGGTTTCTTACAGCGTGACCCGGCGGGGGAAGAGCCAGTGGGCGGGGTCCCGCAGGGCAAGGTGAATTTGTGCCGTCTCCAGGACGGTAGAAGTTCTTGGCCAAGGGCAGCCGCCTGCACCGTCGGAAGAAGGGCGTGGCTGTCAGATGGTGCCCAGGCCCCGGGCTCCCCGACGCGGCGGAACACCGAGGCCTTGGCTCTGTGGTAGCTTCGAGGTCCCGGGGGGTGGGCAATGCAAGGGCAGTCCCGGGAAAGGAGGTGGCAGGACAGACGGACTCTTCTGTGTGGCAGGACAGACGGACTCTTCTGTGCAGAGAATGGAGGGACAGCATTGCAGAGCAATGAAGAGAGCCTAAACTCCCAAGTGCACAGGTGGGTCGTGGGGACAAGGAGGGCCCTCCCTGCCCCTGAGGCCGTGCAGCAGGTGTGGGGCCCGCAGCCCGCACTCCCTGCCTGTGGCGCGGCGCAGTACAGACGCGAATTTGTACAAACGTCCTTCCTGTGTGAGTGGTGAAGAAAAGCGGTGCTGCTGCCCATGCAACTCATTCCTTGAAGTTTATTCTACTTAGAATAAAACCAACCAACCCGCCACCCTCTGGGCCCCGTCCCTGCACCCCCATTCCCGCGCGCTTCCAAAACGTGTTCCTAGGAATCCTGAAGTGTACGGGCGTGTTTGTTTCCCGCGCCCGCGCACCTCGAAACCGAAAGCACCAGGGGCGGCGCCGGAGTCCCGCCCGGAGCGAGGCGCCGAGCGCCGCCGCCAGCCGCGCGCCGAACTCGGCTGCAGTTGCCCTCGCTGCCGCGGCGGCCCGGGGGCAACAGTGAGCTGCGGCGGCGGCGGCGGGAAACGGAGGCCC
>LNAC01000121.1:3521366-3542349 GCA_002007465.1 Ailurus styani
CAGTTGTTAACTTTTGACAGGAATGGCATGAACATGATGCCATGTTCTTCTTAGTATATCATATCAGGAAGCACGTGATATCAGTTTATCCTATTTCTGGTGATACTGACTTTCAAACTTAGATAAGATGATGTTGGACAGGTTTCTCCACTGTGAAATTAATTACTAAGTATTTTGTACTTCTACCCACTAGTATTAACTTCTATGGATGATTTTTATCTGAATCAATTATTACTATGATTTTTGCCAAATGGTGATTTTTTTTTCTATGTCCATCATTCCTTCTACATTTCTTAGTTAGCATTCTACTATAACATAGACTTTCCTCCCTCATGTATTAATTCAATTACTCAATATAAGCTCATGGATTCCTATTTTATTCAGTTGGTTATAATCCATAAAACATTAACATTTGGCTATTCCAATTTTCCCGATTTGGCCAATGGAACCCCTTTCAAGCTGGTCATCTCTTCCCCCTCTCTCTGTACATACCAGCCAAGAGGGTCCTGTGCACTTCCTCTGGTCATGCTGGCCTGATACCCTCTCTCACCTTGCACCATACCCATATGCCAGGTAGCTATGAATCTAGATGCTGAATGCTACACAGCTTTTTAAAAAAATATTTTTATTTATTTATTGTGAGAGAGACAGAGACAGTGACAGAGCACATGAGCAGGGAAGCGAGGGAGAAGCACACTCCCGACTGAGTGAGGAGCCTGACACGGGGCTCCATGATGACCTGAGCCAAAGGCAGATGATTAACTGACTGAACCACCCAGGCACACCTCTACTCCGCTTTTAACAGGACACTGAGGGCGCCTGGGTGGCTCAGTGGGTTTTAAAGCCTCTGCCTCAGCTCAGGTCATGATCTCAGGGTCCTGGGATCGAGGCCCACATCGGGCTCTCTGCTCAGCAGAGAGCCCGCTTCCCCCTCTCCCTCTGCCTGCCTCTCCGCCTACTTGTGATCTGATCTCTTTCTCTCTGTGTCAAATAAATAAATAAAATCTTAAAAAAAAATAGGATATTGAGAACATTTTTTAAATTTTGATTCTGTCATTTGTGCATTTGCTATCCCTCCTACTTTTAAGTTACCCAAGCTTTTAATACATTTTTACTCACGTTGCTGATAAAATCTTGAATACAATAGGGGCCAAGACTTTCCTGTTATCAGAGATACTTTTTCCGGGTGGAACTGATACATTAATACATATTTTTTGTATGTTGTTATTCACCCAGCTCCAAACCTACATTTAATGACTATTCAGTTTGCATTTATTCATTGTGATGTGGCCACAAGCATATTTGAGATTTTTTTCTAATTGTGTGCCAAAATTAAAATGCATTTTGTCTACACATAGTGTAGTGACCCTATAAAAAAAATAAAATTATGTTAGTTTGACCTAAGATATAGTAAATGAACCCATGCTGACTTTTATTGCTCATTGCCTTCTTATCAGAGGGGTTAAGTAAGTTGCTCATGTGAAGACCTGGAATTTGAATGAGAGGCTGGTGTATCTCTAAAGCTTTGTTTTTTTCACAGTGCCTCCATCAGCTTACATGGGGATAGAGAAGGACCTCCTCTTTCTGTTTTCACATTTTGTGTTACTTTAATGAGACATTGTCAGAGTGCAAGTCTTGGCACTTAAGTGTGCTAAAGGGCAAGTCAAAGGTTACCCTGGAGTTACCATTACCTCAGTCCTGGGCGTGGGCGGCGGGCGGTATACAGGCAGCCATTCTTCACAGTTTCTTGAATCCCTTCCCAAAGTGTCCTACTACGTTGCCCATTTGACGTATAGATTGAAACCTAGCTTAGAAAAGCAGATGTGAGGGCTCCTGGGTGGCTCGGTGGGTTAAAGCCTCTGCTTTCGGCTCAGGTCATGATCTCAGGGTCCTGGGATCGAGGCCCGCATCGGGCTCTCTGCTCAGCAGGGAGTCTGCTTCCTCCTCTCTCTCTGTTTGCCTCTCTGCCTATTTGTGATCTGATCTCTCTCTCTGTGTNGTTGCCCATTTGACGTATAGATTGAAACCTAGCTTAGAAAAGCAGATGTGAGTCTCTTTGATTAAGAGCAAAGCATTTCTAGAGCACAATTATGAAATGAAATTATCTGTACACGTGAAATATTTACCCAACATTATTTTATCTCTCAGAACATCAATATTTCAAATATTATGAGTTTCTGTGCAGCTTTTTTAGTTCAAGGAAAGTTAAGAATTTTGTCATTGTTTCCTTCCTTTTTAACCCCTTTAATCAAAGGCTTACTACAACTTAGAAATGCTACAAAAGCCATGAAAGGTATACCCACTCATTGAAGGTGGCTTTGCTAGAAAAGAAAGAAAAGGAAACAAACAAAAATCTCCTTAAGTACTAGGAATGACCCTTTGAGGCTGTTTTTGCTGGGTTTGTTGAATGTTGTGTGCAAAGATCACATTCTTGTGGTTGTGGTCGTGTTGAAGGGATAAGAACACAGTAAGGGAAAGATTCTGAACAAAAGAAGATTTTAAATTTACTATCAGGGAGAAAAATCCCCACAGAGGAGTCTGTAAATTCAAGAGAAGTGGTGGGAGTCCTCATTTCAATGCTGAGAGATGAACTGCACAAAACAACAGAGGCACTTGTGTGGGGAACAAGCCCAAGCTGGCGGCCACTCAGACAAGTCCACCCACCAGGACTTGGCCACTTATGGCTCTACAGCTTTCTAAGCTTCTGGGACAAGGACTCCTTACCTACCACTCTCAGGAAAATGGCCCATGGGCCCCCTAGCCCATCTATCCTATGATGCACCTGAAGCTGAGAGAGGCTGTGGACCCTTGAAAAGAACCCTGCAAGTTCACTGATTTTTTCCATACAGATGTCTTTTTTCTCTACAGAATCTTCACGAAGAAGTAACATTTCCATCACCTGTTGTCATCAAATAAATCTAAATATTTTCTCCTGGTTTCAGGCATTGTTTGAACACAATATTGTGGAGACTTCTGGTTGCCCACCTCCCCGCATCTATTCTCCACTTCGTCTAAAGTAATTGAAGCACAGTGTTTGACAGGGACAAAGAGCTGCCCGGAATAAAGACCTCATTGTACAGCTTTTCTCCTGGCTGCAAGCAGCAATGTGGGTAAGATTTGGCCAGTGACACAGGTAGAGGGGCTACAGGAAAACTTCCAAGAAAACATCCTTGAAGGACTGTGTGAGTGTGCCCTTTGCTCCTGAGAACATGGATATGGTGACCGGTCACACTAGACCACAGGGAAGGAGGCCACAGCTTGGGGTTGGGAGAAAAGAAAGCTAAAGAGAGCTTTTTCCTGAGGTCTTCTCTTAGTAAAGCAAAACCACCATCACAGCTCAGGACTACCGAACTTCAGATGTCCATGAAAAGTGGAATAAACTGTTATTTGGGGAATCCAAGTTTCTTTTATCTGCAGCCACTCATCTTACCTGATAGTAGCACAAATCAGTATAAATATTAATATTAGTATAAGAAATACAAGAAGGAAGTCACTGACCATCACTCTATAATGACCATCACTTTAGCTTTTTCTTTTTATCACATGCCCTCTCAGTCTTGTCTGAAATACTCTGAAATACTGATGTATAATTTAAGGGAATTTTCAAATTTCCAACCTGTCTACCTGAATATTAACATAGAAAAAAATGGTCTCATGTTTAATTTTTTTTTTTATTTGAAGTGAAATTACAGCCAGTGATACCAAGATTAAGACATCAGGTAAAGGGCGCCTGGGTGGCTCAGTGGGTTAATGCCTCTGCTTTCGGCTCAGGTCATGATCTCAGGGTCCTGGGATCGAGGCCCGCATCGGGCTCCCTGCTCGGCGGGGAGCCTGCTTCCCCCTCTCTCTGCCTGCTCTCTCTGCCTCCTTGTGATCTCTCTCCCTCTGTGAAATAAATAAATAAAATCTTAAAAAAAAAAAAAAAGACATCAGGTAAAGCAGTCAGCACCTCTAAATACTTGTTTACCTTCTTTTTAAGTTTCTTTAGGACACTAAAGGAGCAAGAGAATTTGAAGGCTCTGGTTCTTTTTCCTTCTCTCTGAATCCCCCCATTCTCTGCCTCCCCAAGAACCCTCAGATATATGAGATTAAAACTTAGGAGACAGAGAGGTGGCTCCGTTGATTGAGCATCTGACTCTAGGTTTCAGCTCAGGTCATGATCACATGGGTCATGAGATCAAGCTCCACACTGGGCTCTGTACTCAACTCAAAGTCTGCTTGGGATTCTTTCCCTCTTTCTTTCCTTCCCCTTCCGCCTACCCCCCCCCACCCCGCGCCATCTCTGCTCACTCTCTCTCTATGTATATCTCAAATAAATAAATAAGTGAATCTTAAAAAAAAAGCTCAAGGGAGAGATAAGCTAGAGATATAAGGTGGGAGTCATGAACCTAAAGATGACAAAGTAAAGGCATAAATAAAAATTACACAGGAGTGAGGAGATGAGTAAGAAGAGAGTCCCTGATGGATATCTGCGGAAAATTCACATTTATATAATGCATAGACAAAGAGATCTTCCTAATGAAGACTGTGAGAGAGTGGTCAGAGGTGCTGAAGAAAAGCAAAACAAAGCATTATCAATGTCTTCTATAGATCAGCTGGTAAACAGCATCAACTTTCTATGATCTGGAAAATAAGACATGAATTGACAGAGGGTCACTTGGATCCAGCAACTAGAAGGCCATCAGTGATGGCAGTTTCAGGTGGCAGGAATGGGGCGTGCAGAGGGGTTCAGGCCAGAGATGGGGCAGGGTGAGCTTCTGTGAATAGATGGATCCAAGACTATTTCCAGCATACAAACTATTGGGCTGCTTTTTGTTTGCATTCAATGGCAAAGTCAGTTAAAAAGTCAGTTGTTTGACTGAGTAGACCTTCCAAGTCCCTTGAAGCAAATTTGTATTTGTGGGCAAACCTCGTCTGTGGTAAAAGAAAGAGAAAACTGGAAAGCAGCCTTTCTTGGAGGGTAGAGTCTCCTTTATGGCACCGCAGTCGTGCCAAAGGGCCTCTCGCGGGCATCTAGAGAGGGAATGGAAGCCACCACTTGCTTGAATTGTCACATTAGCCTTGAAAGGCATTAGACATCTAAGTGACTGCTCTACTGCATCCAGAATTAAGCCCTTGCCACACAGAGGGAGGCTGAAAAGTTAGGAAGAAGAAACCCAGACAAAGAGCCTGAGAAACTGACCTGCCTAGAATTTCAGGGGCTAGAATTAGGATGGAAATTTGGAACTTGGAAGACTTTCTGGTTTTTCCCACTGTTTCTATTTTCTATAATTATTTCCTTTTTGTAAAAGCTTGGTATTTTGTAAAGTTCTCTAATCATGTAAAGACAGTTTCTTCTTATTATCTCTGTTTCTCAGTGCTTTGTGTTATCGTGTGCTAAATATATTTCACCATTTTATTTACTTCGGGCTGAAGTGCTGACACCATTATGTGACTTTTCCACATCCAACTCCGAGCTGCACATTTCAAAGCTAAATCACTGTAATTATTTATCCTCTTGAAAAGCAGCAGGAGGTGTAAAAGCCAAACTAATATGCACCTTTAGCCCATTTGAATGAGTCTTTGAAAACCAATTGCTCAGAACTCTTAACTTTGACTCTGCATTTCTAGATCCCTTAACAGTATGAGATAATGGAGGTTTGTGGAATGAGTTGGGGAATTTTACTTGTTTTTCGAAGAGTCCCAGCCATGGCTACGTATTTATTAGGATTCTTATTGAGTCCTACAGGGTCTATCCTCAGGGTTGGTTAGCTCACCAACAACCTCAGAAAGAACCCGAAAACTAGAGGTTTGGAATTCCGAGTGAACACTTTGAAACTAGAGCTCAAGAAGCTTCTATGTGGTTGCTTTGTTTTATTTTTAGGAGGTAATTCTTGTCTCACTAGCACTTTTCTTAGGTAACTTAAAATGCAATCATTATCACAAATTTGAATCTCCTTCCCTTCCTGATGGCAGAAAATGAAGTTTGCTAAAATTTATTTCCTATTCCACTATGAGGTAGGAAGAGAAGTTTTCTGTAAAATTCTTTCCTTAAGTGGATGGACAGAAAAATTGCCCACATTATAACTTGACCTGACTTTGAAAGGATAATATGCATAAAGGCAATAACTATTTTTATTCAGGAAATGTACTATCAGGGCCTTCATGTCAAATATAACCTCTTATCCCAACAGAGTTGCCAAGTTCTACTAATTTTTTTTTTTTCCCCTCCTGGGCAAATTTCTTGGTTCATTGTTGGAGAGTTTCTCCCAGGTTCTTGGGAAAAACCTTGGCTGGTCAGAAGTGGTTCATGGTTTTCTTCTCTCTACTCCTGCCTTTTTTATTTTAAACACTTTCAAAATGCAATCTCTTAATCACATGCTATACAAGGAAATCTTGATGGAAAGTACGAGGGTTTAAAATTTCTCACATAAGCAAATTTTTTTAGATGATGGAAGCTAATCATAAGCAGAAGCCAGGAATATAATTTGCAGAATTCCAATTTGTTGAAGGCTATTTTTCCGAAAGCTGGTTTATAGACTATTCTGATAGATTACATTTATGTGAATATTGTAAAATTGTAAAAATATTCAATGTCTCAAAATCCAGCATGTTCTATGGTAATCCATCATACGTTTTTTCTTAATATACAGGATCCTTTTAGGTAAATTCTGATTCATTTTAGATGGTTTTAAACTTGAAATACAAATTTAAGGCAGATAGAGATGTGACAATATTCCTGTTAAAGCTAATAAATATGTCAGAAATACCAGTAAATCTGCTAAGTTGTTTGTACAGTAAGTTTGCTTAATGCTAATTTAATGTGTGGTGACTAGATTAAGACATGTCTACCTTGTATAGGGCAGTGTGTACACTGCATTTGTCCAAGGCATTATTCACATGAACTATTTTGTGAAGGGGCCCACTCACAGTTGTGCAGCACAGAGACCCTAGACCTAAGCTATATCATAAGGTGTCTGGCTCCAGCCTAGTAGTGTGTTGGGAGCTCCATTAACCAAACCAACAACTCCCATCTCATTTGGAGGAACACCCATATCCTAGAAGTTCAAAGTAAGAGAATAAAGCAAGGCCAGAAGCATAGTTGTAGGATATGTTGAATTACCTGGAGGAGATTTTTAAAATGCTTATATCCAGGTTGCACCCCAGACCAATTAGTGCTCAGTAGGATCCAGGCATGAGCAATTTTTTTTAAGATTTTATTTATTTATTTATTTATTTGAGAGAGAGAAAGAATATGTATGCATGAGCAGGGGGAGGAGAAAAAGGAAGAGAGGAAGAATCTCCTGCCCACTCATAGGGCTGACTCTTGAGACCATGAGATCATGACCTGAGCAGAAATCAAGAGTCAACCTTTGACTGAGCGACCCAGGCGCCCCCAGGCATGAACATTTTTGAAAGCTTCCTGAGGGATTGCGACATGCAAGTGTTATATAATAAATACTTTGATTGGCATTCGTCCCTGGTTCTTAGGGAGGAGAGAAACCAAATTCTTGGAATTCCCCCAGTGATAGGAGAGTCTTTGTTTTTCTGTGGTGGGCCCTTGGACCACACCTGAGTTTATGCTAAGTAGATGACTCAGACCAGGGACTGGTGGTGCCTGAAAGACCAACCATTGGATTAAAAGCTGAGTCTTGAGCCATAGTGATATTAGCACAAACTTTCAACTTCCAAGGAGGCAAGAAAGGCTAGAGATTGAGTTCAGTCATGTAGCTGATGATTCCTTCAATTATGTCTACATAATGAAACTTCAGTAACAACTCTGAGCATTGTGATTTGGTGAACGCATAGATGTGCCTAGGAGGGTGATGGGTTCTGATTCCATGGGGAGAAGGCATGGAAACTCTGTATGTGACACCTCCCAGACCTCACTTCATTTGACCAGTCCTGATTTGTATCCTTTACAAAAAAAACACAACATGACAGTCATATGCATAGCACTTTCCTGAGTTCAGTAAGTCATTCTAGAATATTATCAAACCTGAAAGGGTAGTAAAACCTCCAAAATTTGCAACTAGCTGATCGGAAGTGCAGGTGGCCTGTGGACCCTGAACTTGCAGCTGGTCCCTGAAGTAAGGGCCGTCTTATGGGGGACTTCACTTAAACCTATGGAGTCTGATGCTAGGTGATTCACAACAGAACTGAATAGAAGTATTATGAAGATTTTATTTATTTATTTGTCAGAGAGAGAGAGAGAGGCAGGCAGAGGGAAAAGCAGGCTGCCCTCTGAGCAAGGAGCCTGATGATGTGGGGCTCTGTCCCTGGCCCCTGAGATCATGACCTGAACCAAAGGCAGATGCTTAGCCAACTGTGCCACGCAGGTGTCCCCAAACGTTAGTACTATTGCAGCAAAGT
Source organism: Ailurus styani (assembly GCA_002007465.1). Taxonomy (NCBI): domain Eukaryota; kingdom Metazoa; phylum Chordata; class Mammalia; order Carnivora; family Ailuridae; genus Ailurus; species Ailurus styani. The sequence continues at coordinate 3,529,719 of LNAC01000121.1, forward strand.
TGGGAACCACTCTTCTAGGAAAAGTTGCCTCAGAGCATTAAGAGAGTGCCAGAATCAAATTGTCCAAGCACGTCAAGGCAGGGACACTATCTGGGCCCGATTAACATGGGGCAGTGTGGAAGGAGGTTGAGGGCAGACAGGAATGAGATAGAGGTGGTTGGCCTCAAAGTTCCATCTGGGAACGAGAGTAGAAATTATGAACCAGGACATAAGGTCAGTCATGAAAAGTACTTATATGTCATGGGACCCTAGAGCTCAGTTGTCAAACGGATAAGCTCCATTGTCCCCAGAAGCAGGCACATTGTCCCCCAGAGGCTTTGACACAGAGCCACAGACTCTTGGGGGTGGAGCATCACCACCAGCAAAAGTCATTGGAAGGAAGCTCTCTACTTCCCCAGGGCTGGTTTTATGGGTAAGGTGGAGTTGAAACAGCTAGTGCTGGAATTACAGTTGCTGTGGTTGGATGGATCTGGTGTCAGTAAGTATAAGATTTAAATAATTTAAATTCTTCCCATAAGTGGCTTCTTAAAAGAATATGCTGACCATGCAATAATTTGAATATATCTTGCGGCTTGCATTTCTTGGTATGGAAGACTGAATGGGAAGCTCTTGTCAAGGGTGGGATGTCACCGAGCGAGGTCAGTTGACTGGCTGACTTCCAAGAGGTGGCATTCGTCCTCAAGAATCTGCCACCGTCCAGAGTCCTTCTCTGCTTCCCAGGGGCATCATTTGCATCTTGCTGCCACTAGAGTTGATTCTTGGACAAGCTGACTCACAGTGAAGTGTATAACCCAAATGTGTGTGAATTCATAATATAACAATAGGAATGGGCTTACTTTATGGGGTTATGGGGTGAGAATGCAGTTAAAACAAGACAAATCTGTTAGACCACCCTTAGAATGTCTTATGCTCTGGAGCCCCGTCTCCACAGTGGGGCGGGCACACCCACTCTCTGCCCAGCCTCCCGCCTCCCTGCGTGGCATCGGTCAGGCCCTGCAAAGCTTGCCTGCGAAACTGCCCCTTTTCTTTGCTTTCTTTATTGATCAGCGCTCTCTGCTGATTGATTCATCTTTCTTTAGTTGTGTTCTTAACCATAATGAGGTCACCACCAAATCTTGCAGGCCTGAGAACCATTTTGTGTCTTTATCAAGGTGACTTTACATCGCTCTCCACTGGCCCATCGTGGAGTGATTTTATGTTTCACTCTCAGAGTACAATTTTCCAAATTTCCTCCTGATTTAAAAACACATTTTTAACTGGAAAATACTTAAAAATGTAAACATCATTCCTAATTCCACCACTTCGTTGGAATATATATTCTCCTCTCTTACAAAGTTGGTTTCTGGGTTGCTGTGAGTATTCTGTTTTTTTGTTGTTGCTGTTTTGTTTTTAGTATTCTGTTTTATTTATTTTTTTGTTCCTCTATTTTTTTCATCTACTGAGAGAGAGTTTGTATATAAAATCCATCTATTTTAAGCATACAATTCAATGTCCTTAGTAAATACACGGAGTTGTATCCCAATCCATTTCCGTCAGTTCAATCGATTTGCAGACAAGCTCCATTCCTCCCTCCAGTTCCAACAACCACTAGTCGATATTCTGAATCTACAGACTTGCCTTTCTGGACATTTCATAGAAATGGAATCATGTGATCTTTTTGTTACTTACCATAATGGTTTTGAGGCTCATCGATGTTGCAGCATGTATTCACAATGTTTTCCTTTTATTGCATAATAGACTTCCATCGAGTGGATATGCCACATTTTATTTATCCATTCATTGCTTGATGAAAGTTTGAATGGTTTCCCCTTCTTGATTATTATGGATAATGATGCTGTGGGCATTTACATGCAAGTGTTTGTATGGACATATGTTTTCATTTCTCTTGGGTAGATACCTAGAAGTGAAATTGCTGCATTATATGGTAAATTTATGTTTAGCATTTTAAGAGACTGTCAAATTCTTTTCTAAAGTGGTCCTGCCATTTTGGAATCCCATCAACAAGGTATAGAGTTTCCAGCTTGTTCACATCATTGCCAAAGCTTGGTATTGTCTGACTTTTTGAATATAGCCATTCTAAAGTAGGTGTAAAGCAGTATCTCACTGTGGTGTTAATTTGCATTTTCCTAATAACTAATGATGTTGCATATCTTTTCATGTGCTTATTAGCCATTTGTATATCTTCTTTAGTGAAACGTTCATCAAGCCTTCCGTCTCTTTTTAAAACCCAGTTGTTTGTCTTCTTATTTTTGATTTGTAAGAGTTCTTCATATATCCTAGATAGTAGTCCTTTATTAGATATATGATTTGTAAACATTCTCTTTCTACAACTTATCCTTTCATTTTCTTTATGGTGTCTTTTGGGAAGTACAAAAGGTTTTAATTTTGATGCAGTCTAATTTAGCATCCTTTTACAACTTGCTCTGTGATCTATTTTGAATTATTTTTGTGTGTATGAGGTGAGGTAAGGATTTAAATTCATCTTTCTGCATGTGAATATCTAATTATTCCAGCACTATTTGCTGAAAAGACAATTCTCACTGAATTTTCTTTACCCCTTTCCAAGAATCAATTGACCATAAATATTTCCAAACTCTAAATTCTGTTCCATCAGTTTATGTTTTTTCATATCCATACTACAATGTCTTGATTCCTGTAGTTCTAAATGAGTTTCGAAATTGGGAAATTGGTTCTTCTTCTTGGTAATTCTACTCTGCTTTTGGAGTCACAGTCACCACTTGGTATGGTTTTTCTCCTACCTCTCTTGCTGTCACTGCCCACACCTGGTTGCTATCAGGGTATTCAGTACTAGCACACTTTCCTCCTTCCCCTCCTCCACCTCCTCCTCCTTCTTCGTGTTCTTCTCACCAGCTCTTGTTAATTATATGCTTTGGTCTGGAAATGAAAGAACACCGTCTTATACTGATGTCATGCTTTCTATTTCTCCCACCATGCATAGGTCACCAGCACAGAGAGGACTCGGAAATAACAGCCCCGGTATAAATTCAGAATGGAGAACACTCTCTCACTCACTCCTATATTGACATATGAAGTTCATAATAAAGGAGGCAATTGTCCAACAGTTTTCACTGGTTTTACTTTACCCAGGGAACTGAATTCATATCTGGACACACAATAAGAGTTTTTCCAGTAAATACAATTTGTTTTCTCTCTGAGACATCAACTTTTTCCTCACCTAAGACCATGCACTTCCAGGAAAGTTGTCTTTATTTCTTACTCCTGAAGGAGCAGCACACTGCACTCTTTTGGTAACAGTGTTTACCTCAGAAGAAAGCATGGGACACATTCAGAGCTATTAATATACAATGAGACTTTTTCTGGATTTCTGAAAGATTCCCATTCAGCTCTATGAGACTTGAGAATACAAAAAGGTAAGGCTGTATTTTTTAACCATGGTGCTCTTCCGAGGGAAAAGCCTCCCTGGATTTCTTTCGTAGAGAATTGGAGCTGTGAAATGAGAGAGACAGTGAATCCTGATTCTGGCCATCTTTCGTGAGTCTCTGTTTCAAACCATGCCTTGAATGAAACTTAACTCTGGAGTTTTTAATTGTGTGAGACCTTTTTGCTTAAGCTAACTGGGTTTTTGGTTTGTTTTTTTTGTTTTGTTTGTTTGTTGTTGTTGGTGGTGGTGGTGGTTTTTGCCACATGCACCCAAAATACTTTTCACTGATTCAGTTTAAGAGAGACACTCTTAATTTAGAATAAACCCAGAGAAGAATTGCCAGGGGGGTGAGTGTGACCAGAACTGTCAAAGGGGAAGAAATAGAAGGGTTTGACTTGAAGAAAGAAGGTCACCAGACCTTCTGTATGTGTCGCAGGAGAAGACAGATATTAACAGTATGTGGGAGAAAACTACAGAAAGAGATATCTCCGAATATTTAATTAGAATTATTGATAGGAAGTTCCTGGGAAACGTATTTTAACTCATAATGTTAAAGTTTTAACAACTGAATGTGTCTATAAATGGAATGAATTACACTGACAATATTTGGTATGTCCAGAAGGGTTTTAAATGACTTATCAGAGATATTATAGAGTGAATTCAAGCAACCCAATGGATGATGTTTTTAGAACTTTAGTCATTTGAATATCATCTTTACAATTTTTGCCACATGGGAAAGGTACAACTTGTACCATCTTTTGTTAGTATTTTCCTTGCATCGATTCTTTATTCTTGTCTAAATAAGTTTATTTTAGAGTCAAACTTGAAATCACTTCAATAAATTAAAAAAAAAAAGAATCAATAGCCAAAAATAAATGTAATAAAACAAACCAATGTTATTAAATCCTAACTAGAGTTTGCATGGCCAAAGCTCTGTGTCTGTGATCTGAGCTCTCTCTCTGTTAAAAGGAAAATTAATAGTTGAAGATATGATAACACCAAACCTATCATTTATCTTTCTCTAGACAGAAGGATTAAACAAGAATTGAACAGGAAAGGTTTTTTTTTTCTCTCTAAGCAATTCAGTATTTTTAATGGGATGCCTGTGTGCCACCTAAAATCATTCACCTATTCATGTATTTGGAAAGCATACTACAGCCTGGGCATAATTCACACCAGAGCTTCCCAGTCTTTTCACAACTCATCACACTCAGAGAACAATATCGTGTGGCACAGTGGGGTAAACTACGTCAGCTGTTCATCATCTGAGATGACTAGCCCAGAGGAGCTGACTTTGGCCCAGACAGCACGCCTGCCCCACCGCTGGGGTGGAGGACATGAATATATTGACATACAAGTAACTCTTGTAGTTAGCATTCTATTAAGAGTTCTTGCCAGGAGTCTATAATTCTATACTATTTACTCTTCAAGTTTCTGGAATCCAAGAATTCAGCTTGAAGTAGTTACTTTTTATATGTATGTCTGAGAGCTCATAGGCTGGTTAAAGACCATCTCTACACCTTCTGGAAAGTTCTCTTGTGGGATATTTGGCATCTCCTTTCGTGCACATGACAGAGGAGAAGCACTGAAATCAAGTTGCTATGTTACAATGGGAAAACATATCCCCCTAGCTCCCTGACCACCAAATGAAACCACAGACAGCTTTTCCTCTTGGATTTATACTACCCTTTTCTCCAACTGATACACTGGAAAGTCTGACTCAGTAAAAATGTGGGGTGCGTGTGTGTGTGTTTAAAGAAATTTCCACAATCTTTCCGGTCTTACATGTATAAATGCACTTTAGTTCTGACAACAATCAGTTCATCCTACCCCAAATAGATAATCAGGTAAGGGGAAATCATTGTCTTTAAGAGCATAGCTTTTGGCTGGGGCTGCCTTATTTGGAAGAATTTGAAATACTGCTATGGCTCGCTGGGGCTCTATGGCCAGAAACATCTGATACCAGTTTAAGATTCCATGATTCATGAAGGGATTTTGGTCTGTTCCCTACCCTTTTAGTATTTCCTCACAAATAGACTTTGGGATTTTTCTAAATGGGGGACAGATTATTTCTTTGAGTTTATTTCTGTTTTCTCCTGCATTGTCTTTTTTTCTAATTGTGGTGGTTTACTGTCACTAGTGTTTTCCTTTTGAGTTCTTTGAGTCCGGGTGGAAGATCATTTTTGGCCTCAGACTGGAATGTCCCAGAATAACTGTTGTTTAACAGGCTACTTGTGTGTTGCAATTTTAAGGAACTCTCATGGTTGAGGCTGAGATCTATCTATAGGCACCAAATAGAGTGGGAATATTTATATTTCTAATTTCTGTTCTAAGACTCCCATCACATCGAAGTACATTTAGTACAATTCTTTACTCAGACCTGGACGAAGCAAAGCAGTGAGTGGACATCAAAGAATGTGCTATAGACTGAGTGCCTGTGTCACCCAAAATTCATGTATTGAGACTGTTTCTGGGTAGTTTTGCCGTAAGCATCTTTGCCACAAATGTTTTTGCTGCATAACTAATTGGTGGTCAGGCAGTTTTGCCATAAAAGACAAAATCATGAAAAATAAAAGAGGGACATTCAATAAAAAGGATATAATGAAACATGAAAAATGAATGACAACATTTAAAAGACTGTACTGCAAAATGTAAAACATTGGAATATATCTGAAATATGTAGCATAGGTTCACGGCAATATTGCCCAAATAACTGGTTTTATTTTGTGAATTGTACCTAAGTATTTGTCTTCAAAATCTTTAATTAAAAAAAAACCCCAAAAACCAAAACCAAAATCTTTTATTCATTGCATTATACATTTTTTTTTGCTTTTGACTCATCTCCTTGTTCAGCATTATGCTTCATCTTTTGTCACTAAAATTTCTCCTTTCATTAAGAGAGGTATCAGTTTCTAAAGACTAGGATGCATATTTGTAGATGTGCTTTGTATTCAGCTGTGAAAGCCTTTCACATTGTTGTTTGTTGTTAGCATATTCTTACATCTCCATTTATAGATGTTCCAAAATTCCGTGAGGAATGAGGATTAAAATACTGTGTCACTGTATAGACCATAATGAAGGCTAAGATTTATGTAATATATATCTACAGTATAAAAATGGATCCCCACATTAATGGAAAAATGAAACCAAACTATCGACAAGTTATTTTTTTAATCATTTACGGCAAAATTGCCTACGGCCAAATAGTTATGCAGTGAAAATGCTTGCAGCAAAGATGTTTACAGCAAGGATACTTACAGCAGAAATACCTGACAAAGTTTCAACTTCAATCCCAGATATGATGGTATTTGGAAGTAGAGTTTTGGGGAGGTAAGTAGGTCATGAATGGGATTCATGCCCCTATTTGGGAAAAAAAAAAAAAAAGGCCCAGAGAGCTCCTTTTCCCCTTCTGCCATGTGAAGACACAGGGAGAAGACAACTGTGAACCAGATACCCAATCTGCTGGCACTTTGATCTTGGCCTTCAGACTCCAAAACTGCAAGAAATAAGTGCATATTGTTTAAGCCACCCAGACTATGATATATTTGTTATAGCAGCCCAAGCACATTAAGACTACATGTTATAGTAAGAGACAGGATTTCAATTCTAAGTGCTTTTCAATTATCCTGGGACCTCGTTAAAATACAGAGCCTTTTAAGATTCTGTATCAAGTAGGTCTGTAGTGGGGACCAAGAAGTTGCTTTTCTGACAAAGTCCCGGATGCTGCTGATGTGGCTGGTGTAGGCACCATATTTTGAGAACCGTTGGTCTAAAGTATTTCCCAAATTTGCCTGAAGGCAAGACTCACCAGAGGCGGATGTTAGATATACAGAATACTAAATCTTTCCTTTAAGAATTTTGATTCAGAGGGGTTCCCAGATGGCTCAGTCGGTTAAGTGTACAATGCTTGATCTCAGCTGGGGTCTTGATCTCGTGGTCTTAATCTCAGGGTCATGAGTTCAAGTCCTGTATTGGGGCTTAAATATATATATATATATATACACACACACACACACACACACACACACATTGATCTATATCTATAATTAAAAGATAGATAGATAGATAGATAGATGATAGACTGATTGATTCAGAGGTCCGCATTGGGATCTTTAGTCTCCTTTCAAGAGCCCCATCGTGCTCTGATTCCAGACAACCTCCTCACCTGATCTACTAGGACTCTTCTACTGCTCGCTTCATTCATTTTCTTCCTACCCTTCCGATCGGTCTCTTTCTTTCCCCTCCCTCCCTTCTTGCCACATATATTTGTTGAGCATCTCCTTGGGATATAGATCTGAATAAGAGAGATAGATTCTGCCTTTACAGACAAATAGATAAGTAAACAGATAAATAAATAGGAGAATTACAGTTTGTAACACAAGCTAAAAAGGAAATAAACATGGTGCTATGATGCAAAGGGGTATAGCCGAGGTAGGAAACCATTTAAGCGAAGGTTGCGAAGGGTGTTCTCTAGGGAAGAGAGTTAATCTAAAATTCATAGCCGACCCTCCAATCTAAACCATACTACCTGCTGAATGTGCCTGTGTTTGGGGAACACATTGCCTGTGTTCATGCTGTTTCTTTCACCATGAATGCCTTCTCACCAGTCCCATCTACCAATTAAAAACCAACATAAACGCCACCACCTTCATCCAGGCTCCCCAGCCATATGTGAGACCTCACCCCTTCTGAGCCCCCGAAGCACCTGCTCCATCTCTGATCTTGTCTTGATCTTTCTGCCTTAAATTGTAGTTGTTTTGTAATAATAATAATGGCTGCGTTTTGTGAAAGCACACTATTAATTTATGTACTTTATCTAAATTATTCAACAACACTGGCCGGTGATCTTGTTATCTCCATGTCATAAATGAAGAAACTAAAACTTGGGAGAGTGTAAGTAACTTGTCCCAAGTCTCACAACAAGTGAGTGACAGAGCTGAGATTCAAATATGCCCTCCCAGTTGATCTGTCCCATCTCCTGTAGCAAATGTTAAGCAACATGGGAGAAGTGACTGCTTTGTCTTTATATTCTTCAATTAAACAAACAAAAAAAAATCAAGTTGTGGAAGAGCTCTGACATTTGTGAAACACAAAGAGAAAAAAAAAAGAAGAGAACAGAATTCCCCTCCCATATTATATTATTTTGCTGAGATGCTGTAACAGAGTATCACATACAGAATGGCTTGAACAAAGGAAATTTATTGTGTCATAGCTGGCGGCTGGAAGTCTGAGATGAAGGGGTCGATAGAACCATACTGTCTCTGAAGGTGCCTGGGAAGTATTTGATCTGGGTCTTTCTCCTTGCTTACAGTAGTTCCTTGGCTTAATTCCAACAAATTAATTCCAGCGGATCTACACATTGTGTTCTCCCCATATGTGGATCTCTGTGCCTGAATTTCCCCTTTTATTAGAACACCGGTTGTACTGAATTCAGGGCCCCTCCTACTGAACTTGATCGAACTTAACTAAGCACCTGTGCAATAATCCCAGTTTCAAATAAGGTCAGATTTTGAGGTAGGGGGCTCAAGACTTCAACATATGCACTTTTAGGGGACACAGTCCAACCCACAATGCAATTCTACCACCTAGCATCTATCATAATGCTGATCCCTAAGCCCAACAACCTAATGTAGTTGTTCTTGTTGTCCTCTCCTAACCCAACATTACTGAGGGGTCACATGGTCAATCTAGACTCGTTGCACTGCGCTGACATGGAACCTGGTTTTAGCTTTGGTCTTCAAGAGATTCTGTCAATCTGACATCAGTAGGAGCTTTTCACATAAGTCAGAGAGGTCATCTTCTTAGTACCAAAAACCTGGTCTACTTGAAGCCACTCTCACCTGTGATTCCTTCTGCGGCTCATGAAAGGGGTGAGTCGATTTCTGTGGATAACATTACAGTCTTTGGGGCTCCCGGGTGGCTCAGTGGGTTAAAGCCTCTGCCTTCAGCTCGGGTCATGATCTCGGGGTCCTGGGATCAAGGCCTGCATCGGGCTCCCTGCTCAGCGGGGAGCCTGCTTCCTCCTCTCTCTCTGCCTACTTGTAGTCTCTCTCTCTCTCTCTGTCAAATAAATAAATAAAATCTTAAAAAAATATTACAGTCCCTACAAGTTATGTTTGATGGTGCTTAAAATGCTTAAATTTTATTCAAAATGGGTTTAGCTTAGTGAGTTTCACTAAGTTTCAGCAGTAAAAAGGAAATGAAATATTATTATCAAGAACTATTCCCATCGAGATAGAAGTTGGGCTGATAATTTAGGAAGCCCTAAATGGGAAATGATCTCGTTAGAATGTTGCAAAGTTAAAAATTTAAATGTAAAGTTCAACCAAGCACAAAGCGCAAGGGCATGTAAATGTGAAGACTATTGAAGAGGCCATGTGTAGCCTTTTGCTAAGAGACTGCAGAATTCCTGAGGGCAGGGCCTCTCCTTTGACTCAGCTTTTGTCTCCAGCAGTGCCTAGCCCAGGGCATTACACAGAATCACTTTTAATACCTTAAGTTGAATGAAGCGTTTTTTGTTTTTTTGGTTTGTTTGTTTGTTTGTTTTTTAACATGTCTTATCCCTCATGATAGAGATAGGAAGCATTCACAGTTACACTGAAGAAGTTACATAAAGGGCACCTGGGTGGCTCAGTGGGTTGATGCCTCTGCCTTTGGCTCAGGTCATGGTCTCAGGGTCCTGGGATCGAGGCCACATCGGGCTCTCTGCTCGGTGGGGAGCTTGCTTCTTCCTCTCTCTCTGCCTGCTTGTAATCTCTCTCTGTCAAATAAATAAATAAAATCTTTGAAAAAAAGAAAGAAGTTACATAAAGGTGGGTAGTATTTTACTCTATGCCAGGAACTGTTTTGGGTACAAGCAGGGAATGAGACTCCATTATCTCTACCCTTAAGCTAAGGGAACGGAGAGATGAAATACCTCACGCAACTAGGAAATAGTAGCCATGGGAATTCACACGTAGGTTGTTTACACTGAAAGCCCACATTCTGAACCATTGTACAATATGTCACTTAACTCCACTGGCGAGCCGTCAGAGGGAGCTTGTTTTTTCCTAAAGAATTCTTCAATTGAGATGTTTGCTATCAGCTGATCAGTGTGTTCCTCCTGTTGAATTTAACAAATTCAGTGTGATGACTAAGCATTCCATCTTTGATAGTTCTCTAGACCTCAGTTTAAGCCCTGGCTTTGGTATGGCTTGGCTATGGAACCCTGTGTTACAAACTTTTCTAAGACTCCATTTCATCACCTGTAAAATAAGGCCGTTGATTCTTACCTCATAGAGTTGTGAGTACATGTTTAAAGCATTAGACATAGTGCTTGATACATAATAAAAACTCAAATGATATCTAAAATGTATACCTATTTTATAAGTAGGATTTCATTGTATGGATATACACAATTTGATTACTCACTGTTGATACATATTTGGATTGTTTCTAGCTTTTAACTATTACAAATAAAGCTACTATGAACATTTTTATACAAGTCTTTGTATAAACTTATGCTTTAATTTCCCTTGGGTAAATTGCAAGCGTGGAACAGGTCATATTTAGCTTTTAAGAAATTGCCAAAGGAGTTGAAAAACTTTCCGAAGGAGTTGTACCATTTGATATTCCCACTAGCCATGTATGAGAATTCCAGTCCCTCCCCATTCTTGTCAGTGCTTCAGTGCTTGGTATGGTCAGTTTTATTTATGTATTTATAGAATTTATTTTACTGAGGTAAAAAATAATAAGATTTACCATCTTTACTATTTTTAAGGGTACAGTTGAGTGGTGTTAAGTATATTTGCATTGTTATGAAATATTGTACGTAATGTTGCTAGGAAACATCCTCAGAACCTTTTCTCTTTGCAGAACTGAAAGGCTATCCCCACAACCCCCCTCACCTTGCCTCTGCCAACCAGCATTCTGCTTTCCATCTCTATGAATCTGACTACTTTACATACCTCATATAAGTGAAATCATACCATATTTGTCCTTTTGTGACTGGATAAGTTCAGTGAGCATGATGTCCTCAAGATTCATCTGCGCTGTAGGTGTGATAAGATTTATTTCCTTTTTAAGGTGGTATAGTATTCCTTTGTATGTGTAGACCACATTCTGTTTATCCATTTGTCTGCCGATGGACATTTGTGTTTTTCCACCTCTGGCTATTATGAATAGTGCCACTATGAACATGGATGGACAAACGTCTCCTAGACCATGCTTTCATTTCTCTGGGATATATATCCGGAAGTGGGGTTGCTAAATCATAGGGTAGTTCTACTTAAATTAAAATAATATGACTAATTAAATTAGTAATTAATTTAAGGTAATTAAATGAGTAATTAAAATAGTATGAGGGGGGGTGTCTGGGTGACTCAGTTGGTTAAGCGTCTGCCTTCGGCTCAGGTCATGATTTTGGGATCCTGGGATCGAGTCCCACACTGGGCTCCCTGCTCAGCAGGAAGCCTGCTTCTCTCTCTGCCCTTCCTCCTGCTTGTGCTCCCTCTCTCTCTAAAATAATAAATAAAATAAAATAAAATAACAGTATAAGGAACTGCCATACTATTTTCCAAGGTGGTTGCATCATTTGAAAGTCCCACCAACAATGCTGCAACTTCTCCACATCCCTGTCAACACTTTTTGTCTTCCTTCCTTCCTTCCCTCCTTCCTTCCCCTCCCCCTCCCTCCCTCCCTTCCTTCCCCTCCCTCCCTCTCTTCCTATCTTTCTTTCTTCTTATAGTAGCCATTCTAATGAGTATATGGTGATATCTCATTGTAGTTTTGATTTGCATTTCTCTGATGATTAGTGATACTGAACTTTTCTTATGTTTATTGGTCATATGTTGAACCCACCCAGGAATAAATTCTACTTGGTCATGGTGTATAATCCTTTTAATGTGCTATTGAATTCAGTTTGCTAGTATTTTTTGAGGATTTTTGCACAGTATTCATCAGGGATATTGGTCTGGAGTTTTCTTGTCATGTCTTTATCTGGCTTTGGTATCAGTGTAATACTCATAGAACGAATTTGGATATATTCCCTCTTCAGTGTTTTGCAGAATTTGAGAAGGATTGGAGTTAATTCTTCTTTAAATATTTGGTAGAATTTTCCAATGACAACATCTGGTCTTGGGCTTTTCTTTGTTAGGAGATATATATTTTTTAATNTTTTTTTTTTTTATTTTTTTTATTTTTTTATTTTTTTAAAAGATTTTATTTATTTATTTCACAGAGGGAGAGAGA
>LNAC01000121.1:3544166-3558863 GCA_002007465.1 Ailurus styani
AGGGAGCCCGATGCGGGCCTCGATCCCAGGACCCTGAGATCATGACCTGAGCCGAAGGCAGAGGCTTTAACCCACTGAGCCACCCAGGCGCCCAAGATGATACTGTTTTCTTAATTTTTAAAAGCATATAGCATTGCCAACACTTCATATGTTTAACTTAGAAGTTTATTTTTTTTTTATTATTTTTAAAAAATATTTTATTTATTTACTTAGAGAGAGGGCAAGAGAATGTGGGGCACAAACCCAGGACTCTTGAGATCACGATCTGAACTGAAGGCAGATGCTTAGTTTAACTGACTGAGCCACCCAGGCACCCCCAAAAGTTTATTTTTCAAGAGCTTTATTTATCAACAACAGAAACAGCAATGATCCCAGATAGTTTTAAGATGCTAATTGTGTTGTAGAATTTATGCAGTTTAAACCGCAGATGTGACTACTTTTACATTATTGCCCGTAAATAAATCTGAAACCCCTCTTTGTTAAAACAGACTGAACCTAAACCACTAATATATTCTACATAATAAATGAAACTTTTTTTTTTTTTAAGTTGGCTCTACACCCGTCATGGAACCCAATGCGGGGCCCAAACTCCTGACCTTGAGATCAAGACCTGAGCTGAGATCAAGAGCCAGAGGCTCAACTAGCCGAGCCCCCCAAGCAGCCAAGATGAAACATGTTTTAAGGTAGCCGGACCTACGTGCAGTTGGGGATTTCTTCTTTGATTCTTAATGATGACCAAAGTAATCACACCAGGTTCAATGCAATCGCAAGATTCTTCCCTGTTTTTGTCTTCAAAACTAGAAATTTGTGCTGTTCATCTGACTCCATTATATACTCCACCCCCTTGGAGACATGCGGCAACTTCAACTCCACATAGTGGCTTCATCTGCAACTTAAGTCTTACCAGTTTCAATCACCCCACCCCCATGGAAGGCTGTGGCTTCTATGTAATTTATTCAACATTTTGTTCAAAAGATATTTATTGAGCGTCAAACTATGTGCCAGGGCTCTCAACCAGACACACAGTAGCAAATAAGAAAAACATAGTCACTCTCATGGAATTTATAGTCTAATTGGAAGACAAATATTGAACAAGCAGTTATGAGATTGATGAGTGTTACAATAAAGGAAATACAGGACGTTTGCTCTGAGAACATTTCTTTTTCCTCTGGGCTTCAGGAGGAAAAACCACCGGGTTAAAAAATGACTGTTTGCCCTCCAGCCTTCTGCTACTGGCAAGCCAAAGGAAGGATTCCATGTAGGGAGTATATGTATCAAGAACTAGAAACAGGGGTGCCTCTGTGGCTCAGTGGGTTAAGCCTCTGTCTTTGGCTCAGGTCATGATCTCGGGGTCCTGGGATCGAGCCCCACGTTGGACTCCCTGCTCAGTGGAGGGCCTGCTTCCCCCTCTTTCTCTGCGTGCCTCTCTGCCTACTTGTGATCTCTCTCTCTGTCAAATAAATAAATAAAAATCTTAAAAAAAAAAAAAAAAACTAGAAACAAGTCCCCGTAACTATTTTTTTCCTTCCTTTTTTAGGAATGTAGAAGCATGCTTCTTAGCATCTGGCATGTTTCCAGCTGAGCTTCTGACTGGTAAGACTAGTTATTTATAAAAATTCTCTTGGTTTTCTCTTGATGACTCCAGTTGTTCCCATTTTATTAGCTATCCTTGCCTGGGAGATAACTTAGAAACAACCCTCAAAAAGAGACTGAGGTGCTATATTTTTAAACCATGGCTAAGGCAGTTGTTTGACAACATTTACAAATTGGTTTCAGGAGAGCCTGGAAGAGATTTTTTTTCCCCCTTATGTCAGAATTCTTGAAACACCTGGGAACTCTCAGAGAAAAGCCTCAGCTGATTTTTAAGGCTACATTTACAAGTCACTAGTATTTTTGCTACAAAAACCATTTGGTGGATCTACACGCACAGTTAAGCTTGTCGAGAGGAAGCAAACAGGCAACTTGGGTCTTCTCCAGGATCTGTGGGTTCGGGCTCACCCCCAGGGTGGGCAGCAGCCAAAACGGCAGAAAAAAGAGGGCCGCCTCTGGTTAAGAACACAAAAGAGAGATAAGATGCTTTTCAAAAGGCTAACCTAGGATTATTTTTCAAACCAGGGCTAAGTCAAATAGAAGATAAGTGACATGTTTACAGGCAGAGTCCTATAGAATTGATGCCAGGCCAACAGTGCAGGCCGGCTCAAGTGAGTTACCTTTTCTCCCCGTCCATCCACCCCCACCAGCTCACGAAGGAGGGGCCAGGAGCACCGGTGCCTGCCAACCACACAAGTCTTGCCCCTCCCTCAGCTTTCTAATAGCCCTGGTATGCAGACAAGGGGTGTGAGACTAGTTCAGTATTTCTAGTGAATCTCTACTTCTTTTGGCTGGGAGGATGTAAAATCGTCCTGGCAATGGACCTGCGATGATCACACAGCACCCTTGTGTGAATGTTAACACCTTGGGGTAGAAAGAGCCCTGAACTTTGGGGTAATCATGCAACCTCTCTAGGTCTCCCTTTTTCCTCTTATGCGATGCCTGCTGGGTGGCTCAGTCGGCTGAAAGGGGCTAGGGTAGAAGGCTGCGCAGCTGAGTCACGTGGGGTACTTGTTAAAAGTGGGTATTTCTGGCCCACGCCTGCAGATTCTGATTAGTGGTCAGACTTGGGGGTAGGAGGTGAGAGTGGGGTGAGGGGTGGGAGGATGGGTTGTGAACTGTTTTTGCAAAGCTTTGCAGCTGATTCCTACTAGGGACCAGTACAGTTCTGTTCTAAAATCCCTCAGAGATGGTTTCAGGAAACCACAAAGTTAATATTCCACCAGGAATGCACTGGTTTTGTACTAGGTAAAGTCTCACAATCTACGCTGAAAAGAAAGCATTTGTTGCTCTTTCCTCCCATCTCCCAAAGACGAATCTGGGTTGATCCCAGGGTTATAAATAGTGATAATAACAAAAATAGAAAATTCCCTACACTCCAGCCACTGTTCTAAACTTTTTATATGTCTCCATTAAATTCTCTCAACAATGCTGTGAGATAGAGCAATGCTGTGAGATATTATCCCCATTTTACAGGTGAAGAAAGCAAGGTACAGAAGAGTCAAGTGACGTACATGTGGTAACACAGCAAAGTGTCCTGCCTGGATTCAGGTTGGGTCAGGGGAACTTTCTGTCCGAAGAAACCCAAGTAGTGTCCCTTTTGCTTTGGGTGGTAGTGGTGCTTTGTGGAAAAAGCCCAGGCTTTGGCATCAAATACTTGGCTAAATTCTGGTGCAACTACTTACCAGCTGTGTGATCTTGGGTGAGCTTACTTAGCCTTGCTAAGTATCTTAGTCAGCAGCTCAGCCTGTTGTAACAAAGTACCATAGGCTGACTGACTTCAACAACAAACAAACATCTATTTTTTACAGATCTGGAGACTGGAAAGCCCATGATCAAGGTGTGAGCCAGTTTTGTTCCTGGGGAGAGGCCTCCTTGTGGCTTGTAGAAAGCCATGTTCTCGCTGTACCCTCACACTGCAGAGAGAGAGAGAGGGGGTACTGGTCTCCCTCTCTTCTTAGAATGGCCCTAGAAGGGACGTCTGGGTGGCTCAGTGGGTTAAAGCCTCTGCATTCGGCTCAGGTCATGATCTCAGGGTCCTGAGATCGAGCGAGGCCCGCATTGGGCTCTCTGCTCAGCAGGGAGTCTGCTTCCTCCTCTGTCTCTGCCTGCCTCCCTGCCTACTTGTAATCTCTCTCTCTGTGTCATATAAATAAATAAAATCTTAAAAAAAAAAAAAGAATGACCTTAATTCCACTGTGAGGGGCTTCATGTTTATCGCCTCTTCTAAATCTAATTAATGTTCAAAGGTTCTACCTTCAAATTCCATCACATCAGAGTTAGGACTTCAACATATGAATTTTGGGAGGACGTAAACACTCAGCCCGTAGCACTAAGCTTCAATTTCTTTATCTGCAAAATATACATCACACCTCTTTGTAAGGTTTAACAAGGAAATAAGATTTTTATAAGGCCTTAGCTCAGTCTCATAATAAAAACAAAGTAAAGTGTTCAAACACTTCCTGACTATGTATCAGGTACCGTTGAAAAAAAATCTAAAGAATAATAACAATTTATGGAATGCCATTCTTTCGGAACAACGCTAAAGGCATTTATGCATTGTATTCATTGGATCCTTCCTAACACCCTACGAGTATTATTAGTAAGTATTACCATCACTATTTTATAGATGGAGAAACTGAGAGGCTAGATATCCTCCCAAAGTCACAGCCGGTGACTAGCAGAACAGGGAATGGAAACACATTGTGGGCGCTGAGTGCTAGGATATATTGTCTCTTCTGTGTATATGGGAATATATGTATATTTCATTATTTAAAATGGTCATGAAATATAGATGAATATTTTTACCTAAGAGTTCTGAAGTTGCAAGAAATGTTTACTATGAGCCTCACAAGAAGAGAATTCAACTCTTTCATCTTAATGATGACTTTATTTGCCGACTAAAAATAAGAATACACAGGGAGGGGGGGATCGGGGAGGTATTAGTCAAAGGGCATAATAGTTTCAGCTACACAAGATGCCCAAGTCCTGGAGATTCACTGCACAGCTTCGTGCATATAATTAACAGTACTGTGTTGTCTACCTGAAACACTGGTTAAGAGAGTAGATCGTATGTTGAATTTTCTTTTAAAAAAGGGAGGGTGGGAACTATCAGGGGTGCTGGTTATGTTTGTTGTATTGTTTATAGTGACAGTTTCATAGAATATACCTTCAAACTCACCAAGGTGTAGACATAAATATGTACAGCTTTTTTTTGGTATGTCAATCATACCTCAAAATATGTATATTTTGAGGTATGATTTTATATAGATATATCATAAAGATGCATGATCATACAATGGGACAAAATGGCCAAAAAGGAATACAGTTGCCCTGATCTCTATTTAGTCCCTCTCCTCCCGCCCCCCCGCCCCCATTCTTGACATCTATTACCAAAGGCCAACTTCAAGGAGCGAAATATAGCTCTGAAATCATTGAGCCTGAGGGCAACGTTCTTTTCTAGAATTCTTTAGTGTGTGAGCTGTCACCCAGCCCCTAGTTTTCTGTTTCTGACTCATCAAACGGGTGTAGAAACATTTATACTCTCTGCTCTGGAAGAATTCTTCTGCGACCTTCTCCACCTCCAGCCCAGCCTGCAGGCTGAACATGTTGGTTAAAGACAGAAAACCTTAATTTTTAGAGAAACCGATAAACAAACGGGGAATGAGTTTCCTTTTTAGGAGAAAAACTTCTAGATTAAAAAAAAATCAGTATTACTTTTAATATTGAAAAAATGTGTTGCTTAGGAAATTCTTGGAAAAAAGTATAGTAGATTGAAATTTTTTTTGAAGAAATTGCAGTATAATCACAAAACCACACAACTGCTATTAGAAACAAAGGCTCTGACAGAAAAGCCTCTTTTCCAACATAACCGGAAAAATGATTATAACCACTGAATTTCTGTTTGGCAGGATCCGAACACTTGGCTACTCAAGGTAACCACTGGAGAGGCTGCAAGGTCAAGTCCAGGGAAATGCCAGAGTAACCACACTATTCATCCCACCAACCCCAGACAGTTAATCAATCACAAAGACAGAAAAATGAACAATGAGGACTTCTAGAATTTAAAGAAGTTAACCCTGAGAATCTTGGCACTGTTCATGCAATGGCCCCTCAAGTTAATATTGAACAAACCATACCATTAGCCAAAGAAAGATAAGCAAAATATGTGGGATTCTGGCGCAGCTGGACTGAGCCACTTCAGGGACTAGGTCTCAGAGAAGGTTCTAGGAGAGTGGCCTAGTAATAAATAACATTTTTTGTGTTAATTAAACAAGGATTGTTACTCACAAGAATTGTGGCACAACACCAAGAAATAAGCCAAAATTTATCTTATGTTTTTGTGTTTTAATCTTGTCGCTAACCTTATCTTTCCACCTTGTAGTTTTGATATGGTCCAACTTTCCTCATCTATTTAGTTTCAGTTTTATTTAATCATAGCAATAAGCTGACGTCCCGTAGAGAAATCTACAAGCCGGCTACTCAGTAGTTAAATACTTATTAACAGGATGACAGCAAGAAATCTCTTTTTTCTCTCCTCTCTTTTTTAAACAAAGATTGGTTGAGAATTGGGTGATCTCAGGCTTAAAGTATTTGGCTTTCCCCTTTGTTCAGGACTCCTGGTAAAGCAGGGGTGGGCTGATGATCTACAGTTAAGATGACAATTCCTCCCCCCTACCCCATCTTTTGCCCCAAGCTTTGCATGTATAAATTAACCCTTTGGGTTTTACAAGGTGCTAGTCTTTTTAAAGACTGTTGATATTATTGTCTGTTTTGGCGAACAGACTTGTAATTATTGTAACTAACCTCAGCCAAAAGACAAACTAGAGATTTTTGCAAATTCAAACAAAACCTACCAGGGCGCCTGGGTGGCTCAGTGGGTTAATGCCTCTGCTTTCGGCTCAGGTCATGATCTCAGGGTCCTGGGATCGAGGCCCGCATCGGGCTCCCTGCTCAGCGGGGAGCCTGCTTCCCCCTCTCTCTCTCTGCCTGCCTCTCTGCCTCCTTGTGATCTCTCTCCCTCTGTGAAATAAATAAATAAAAATCTTAAAAAAAAAAAAAACCTACCAGTATTACTTTGGAAAACAAAAAACAAACAAATAAAATAACTCCATGTCCATGATTAATTTCAAAGGACAACCATCAAAATGGTAGTCTTCCCCAAAGAGTGGGAAAATTTTTAAAATATATATTTTAAAGGATTTTGCAACTGTAAAACAGACAAGAGCCCCTTCACTGAAAATTTGAATTTAATAAACTGCTCAGAAATCTTGATAAGCTGGGCGCCTGGGTGGCTTAGTGGGTTAAAGCCTCTGCCTTCGGCTCAGGTCATGATCTCAGGGTCCTGGGATCGAGGCCCACATCTGGCTGTGTGCTCAGCGGGGAGCCTGGCCTCCTCTCTCTCTTCCTGCCTCTGCCTACTTGTGATCTGATCTCTCTCTCTGTGTTAAATAAATAAACTCTTTTAAAAAAAAGAAGTCTTGATAAGCTAATGAAGGAGACCTGTCTCCTCAAGCTGTCCCTGATACGTTGTAGTTGAGGGAAGAAATAGCTCCTTTTCCCACCCCTCCCCCATGCGAAGAGCTGGAGANTGGCTGTGTGCTCAGCGGGGAGCCTGCTTCCTCCTCTCTCTCTTCCTGCCTCTGCCTACTTGTGATCTGATCTCTCTCTCTGTGTTAAATAAATAAACTCTTTTAAAAAAAAGAAGTCTTGATAAGCTAATGAAGGAGACCTGTCTCCTCAAGCTGTCCCTGATACGTTGTAGTTGAGGGAAGAAATAGCTCCTTTTCCCACCCCTCCCCCATGCGAAGAGCTGGAGAGAGAGGCTTGCTAAGAGGCCACACCTGAAGGAGGGGTTCACCCCTTCCCGGTGAGCCTGGGTGCAGGGAGTCCTGCTAGGACAGGAGGCAGGTTGAACGCAAGTCTGGCTGGAATTCCCGGAAAAGAGGCATAGCCACTGTGGGGGCAGAAGCACAGTCGACCAGATCCCATAGCTTCTCCAGCTTCTACAGATCTCCAACAGCTGCTATCAGTTTCCCGAACTGTTTTTAGAATCCTCTGGGCTGGGCGTGGAATAGGTTATGCTCACTGAGGATGGTTTGGTTTGCAAATCTGGGAAGAGAGCCAGATACACCACTTTCTCCCCTAATCCTGGAGATGATGTGTGCTCTGCAGAGATGTAAAGTCCTAGACTCATAAAACTGGGCCTTTGGAGATTATCTAGCGAGTCCATCTACTCATTTTACAGACCAGGCGATGGAGGCATTAAAAGTTAAGAACTTTGGGCACCTGGGTGGTTCAGTTAGTTAAGCATCTGATTTTGGCTTAGGTCAGGACCCTGGGGTTCCGGGATCGTGCCCCTCGTCAGGCTCCCCTCTAAGCGGGGAGTCTCCTTCTCCCTCTCCCTCTCTTCCTCCCTCTGTTCATGCTCTGTCAATAAACAAACAAGCGAATAAATAAATAAATCTTTAAAAAATAAAGTTAACCTGCCCAAGGTCATTACACAGTTGGTCTCTGATAGAGCTAGGACTTGGACCCAATGTTTTCTTCTGAATCATTCATGTTTGATAAACTAAGTAGATAGTACATTAAAAGTTTAGGTGTAGGGCGCCTGGGTGGCTCAGTGGGTTAATGCCTCTGCTTTCGGCTCAGGTCATGATCTCAGGGTCCTGGGATCGAGGCCCGCATCGGGCTCCCTGCTCAGCGGGGAGCCTGCTTCCCCCTCTCTCTCTCTGCCTGCCTCTCTGCCTCCTTGTGATCTCTCTCCCTCTGTGAAATAAATAAATAAAATCTTTGAAAAAAAAAAAAAAGTTTAGGTGTAATTTGAAGATATTTAAACATGAAACTTGGTATATATATATTACATGTAATCTATATATAAATTTCATGTTATGTATATTTTTATTACAATTAAATTATATTTTATAATATATTTCATGTTATGTATATTTTATTACAATTAAAATTATATATAAATATATATTATAATTTTATTTATTTATTTATTTATTTTTTTTAAAGATTTTTATTTATTTGACACAGAGAGAGAGATTACAAGGAGGCAGAGAGGCAGGCAGAGAGAGAGAGGGGGAAGCAGGCTCCCCGCTGAGCAGGGAGCCCGATGCGGGCCTCGATCCCAGGACCCTGAGATCATGACCTGAGCCGAAAGCAGAGGCNACCTGAGCCGAAAGCAGAGGCTTTAACCCACTGAGCCACCCAGGCGCCCATATATTATAATTTTATATATGATTTATACTATATAAATTTTTTATTTTAATGTAAATTTATATATCATATGTATTTTATATATTGGGTATATTACACAGACTGGGTATTACACAGTCACAAATATAAATATAAAATATATAATATATATATCATAGTTCAGTGGTATTAAGTACCATCACATTTTTACAATGCCCTCTTTCTACATGGAAATGGAAGAAGTCAACCAAAAATATTTTTCCCTTATTAGTCCATTATTGACACATACTATGTGACCGACACCATGTTAGGATCAGACAGACTCTAGACCCTCAAGGAGCTTTTAATTTATTCAGGCAACAAGATACATAAATAAGAGGCTATAACTAACCATAAAAAAGCAGTATATGATATGTTTGAAGTAAGTGTACTGACAACAAAACGTTAAGAATCCAAAGGACAGGGCGCCTGGGTGGCTCAGTGGGTTAAAGCCACTGCCTTCGGCTCAGGTCATGATCCCAGGGTCCTGGGATTGAGGCCCACATCGGGCTCTCTGCTCAGCGGGAAGCCTGCTTTCTCCTCTCTCCTCTCTCTCTGCCTGCCTCTCTGCCTACTTGTAATNAGTATATGATATGTTTGAAGTAAGTGTACTGACAACAAAACATTAAGAATCCAAAGGACACAATCATTATGGGATGAGTACTTAGGAAAAGCTTCCCAGAGAAGATGGGCTTGAGGCACATTAATAAAGGGAAGGAGAAGCCACAAGATGACATTCCAGAAGAAAGAACAGTGACCAAAGGCATGGGGGTGCTCTACAAAGGACTTTTTGGCAAAAAGTGGATGAAAAGATATCTGAGAATCGCGAGAATAATTTGCTACTAGACACAAGTGACCAATTTTATCCCATAGGCAATTGCGAGCTGTCGAATACTTTTGAACATCATAAATACCATGTTAACAAGTTGCTGTGATGGAAAAGTGGATGGATTGATTGAAGGAGGAAGAGTTGGAGGAGTGAGGCCAATTAGGAGGCCATGACAGAAGTTCAGGTATAGAGAAGAGAAGGGGTAATTGGTTTGGGAATGGGTAACACAAATGTGTGAAATAATGCAAAGGAAGAGTCAGTAGAGCTTACTAATTCATGGGGAAGAGAGGCAGGAATACTAGGTTCAAGCTAGGATTAAGCTACAGTGGCCAGAATTGTACCAGTTGAATTGACTGAGTAAGTCAAGAGAGGGAGAGAATACTAAAGGGAAGTTCCATTATAGATATGCTGAAATGGAAACGATAGAAAGATACCCAAGTAGACAAGAAAAGGTACTCAGAGAAATGTATAAAGTTGCACAACTGTGAGGTATTATTGAAAAGATTTTTAAAGCAATTCTCTTAGTTTTCACCTGCATCTTTGGGAACAAAGTATTGATCTCAACCTAACCAATTGAAATGGGAATGATTAAGCTGATCACAATGTATGATATAATCTTCATATGGATGTATAAAGACTGTAACTCAAAGGCAAATGTCAGGTTCACTTTATAATAATGGAGGACAAATTGGAGACATAAAAGCCTTTTAATATCAGGGCGCCTGGGTGGCTCAGTGGGTTAAAGCCTCTGCTTTCGGCTCAGGTCATGATCTCAGCGTCCTGGGATCGAGGCCCGCACCGGGCTCTCTGCTCAGCAGGGAGCCTGCTTCCTCCTCTCCCTGTCTCTCTGCCTGCCTCTCTGCCTACTTGTAATCTCTCTCTCTGTGTCAAANTTTCTCTCTCTCTGCGTCAAATAAACAAATAAAATCTTTAAAAAAAAAAAAGCCTTTTAATATCATATTCGGTTGAGAATAACCCTATGGAAAATTAAAAATATATCCAACAAGTTCAGTACTGGCTTACATTAAGCTGCTGGGTTCAAGTATTTCAACATGATGTTATAGCTATGAAATAAATTTAGAAAAATCAAGAGAAAACATTGTGTAAAATGATTTTGTACTAACAATTGGGATCAGAGAAAATATAACTTTATTGTTTATGAAGTCATTTAATTTGCTATCATTCTGACCTAGAAATTTTGATTCCCAGCAAAAGGAACTTTGTTACTTATAGAGAAAACATAAATCTGTGTTTTCCTTCTATTTCCTGCAGGGAGGATTTATCCAGTAGGCACAGTGCTTAGGGTCAATGATATTTTTAAAGAGCCTATGAAATTTTATTGAATTTTACCTAAGAAGAAAAAAAACCTTGAAGTATTTTAAGTTATACCAAACAAATAATTTTAAATATTGATATTATAGTGGGAGGGGCCCACAAAGTCAAAAGTGCCTAGGGCCCCTGAAAGTCATAATATATCCTGCCTCCTGTACTTATGATCTGGGTCTCTAGTTCTAACCATAAACCACTTTTCTTTGTATTATTTTGCATGAACTTAGAAATTCTGTGAGCTTGTTATTTTCATTAACGTGACATGTGCACATAATGTTAAGAATAAGCTAGTTCTACAAAGTTTGCAAAGACAAATAGTCTCCAACCCTTTTTCTCCATATCCCTTTCCCGAGAGACATCTATCTTCATCTTTTAAAGGTACTTTTCCTTAGGCATCTGCCTTCAGCTAGGGTCATGATCCCATGGTCCTGGGATCGAGCCCCGCATGGGGCTCCCTGCTCAGGGAACCTGCTTCTCTCTCTCTTCCTCTGCCTCTCTGCGGCTTGTGCTCTCTCACTCTCCTTCTCAAATAAATAAATAGAATCTTAAAAACAACAGAGTAGCTTCTATTGATGGACACTTAGGTTAATAGACAAATGGACAGGGAAAATGTGGTATATATGATGGGGTATTACACAGTCACAAAAAAGTATGAGGTTGTGCCATTTGAGACAATATGTGGGTGGGCCTAGAGGGTATTTTGCTAAGTGAAATAAGTCAGACTGAGAAAAACAAATTCCACATGATTCCACTCATAAGTGGAATCTAAATAAATAAATAAACAAACAAGAAGCAGAATTAGATGACACAGATGACAAACTGATAGTTGCCAGAAGGGAAGGGGGGTGGGAGGATGGGCAAGATGGATGAAGGGGAGTGGGAGATACAGGCTTCAGTCATGGAATGAATAAGTTACAGGGATAAAAGGCACAGGATTAGGGGGGAGAAAGCACTACTTCTGTTATTACCTGCATATCTCCAAGTACCAAGTTTGTGATACTACTTCTTGTTTTTTTTCAGGTCTAGATATTACCTATTGACTTCCTGTCATGAAGATAAGGATTTAGATATCTTGTCTCTTCAATTCTTACAAACCCAGTCATAAACACTTCTCAGCTGTTCATCCTGTTGATTGGGATTTACTGTAATTTTGTTTTATTTATTTTTTTTTTTGAGATTTACTGTAATTTTGACTCAATGTTCAGGGTTACATTTTTATGATTCTGTAGGCTACTCAGTGTTGAGTCATATAGAAAACTATGATTACTTCTTCTGTACTGCTCAACTTGTAGTTTTCCCTCAGTTTAGAATTGTCTTGTTTTCTCATTTGCCTAGTTTTCTATGTACACACTTATTTCTAGGTACACATGTCTACCAGATGTTGAAATATCTTCTTGATACACTGGTATGTGTTGGGTATTACATCAATTTTATTCTTCTAATCCCTTCTGAGGCATGTGGGCCTGTGTGAGTCCACATGTGTTGTCCTCCTGCTTGGTGCATCTTCCTGGGTAAATATGATAATTCCTTTGCATTTTTCCCCGTGTTGGGTCTCTTTTACACTGTAAAGCATGTCTTCCTTTTTCTTGGTTTACCTTCTTGTTTTGGTTGCACGTATTCTTCAGAAATTCTCTTCGAAAAGGAGTGTGTGTGTTTGTGTGTGTGTGTGTGTGTGAAGTGGGGGTCAAGATTTTCTTTTTTTCTTTTTTTTTTTAAAGATTTTATTTATTTATTTGACACAGAGAGAGAGATCANTGAAAAGGAGTGTGTGTGTTTGTGTGTGTGTGTGTGTGTGTGTGAAGTGGGGGTCAAGATTTTCTTTTTTTCTTTTTTTTTTTAAAGATTTTATTTATTTATTTGACACAGAGAGAGAGATCACAAGTAGGCAGAGAGGCAGGCAGAGAGAGAGGAGGAAGCAGGCCCCCCGCTGAGCAGAGAGCCCGATGCGGGCCTTGATCCCAGGACGCTGAGATCATGACCTGAGCTGAAAGCAGAGGCTTTAACCCACTGAGCCACCCAGGTGCCCGGGGAGGGGGGGTGTCAAGATTTTCACTGAAAAATCTTTACCCGTGTACTTAGTTGAGAAGTTAGTTAATATTAGAATTCATTTCCCTTCAGAATTTTGAGTGTGTTGCTCCATTTCTTCTGACTTCCTGTGTTGTGTTGAGAACTTCATATTATTTGGATTCCTATTACTCCGCATGGGATCTTTTTCCCCTTCACCTTTCTGAAAATCTACAACATCTTATTTTCCTCTATGTTCTAAAATATCTCTATGATGTGTCTTATTGTGGGTCTATTTTTGTCACTAGACACTGGGTAAGCCCTTTCACATTGGAAATGCGTATCCTGAAATTTTCAGAAATCTTAAAATTATTTCATTGAGGAAATAACTCTTTTCCCTAGTCTCTCTTTGAGGGACTTCTCTTGGACTGGTCTTTTTTTTTTTTTTTTAAAGATTTTATTTATTTATTTGACAGAGAGAGAGAGAGATCACAAGTATGCAGAGAGGCAGGCAGAGAGAGAGGAGGAAGCAGGCTCCCTGCCCTGCAGAGAGCACGTAATGGGGCTCCATCCCAGGACCCTGAGATCAGGACTGGAGCTGAAGGCAGAGGCTCAACCCACTGAGCCACCCAGGCACCCCTTGGACTGGTCTTTTAATTTGTTTATTGCTTTCCCTCCTATTTTTCATGATTTTTTCTTTTTGTTTTCTTTCTGCAAAATTTATTCTACTTTATCTTCTGGTCTATTGAGTTTTCATTTTTACAACTATGTTTACTTTTACTTTTTTTGTTGTTGTTCTCTGTGTCTTTATTTTTTGGAGCTTCCTATTCTTATTTTATTAATTGAAAACCTTCTCTTATCTTCTGTAGACACTAACTTTTTATTCCTTGCCAGCCTAGTCACCGTTTTCTTCAAGTTGCCTTTTCCTCTTTATTTTATTCCAACATTTATGCGAGGGTTTATATCCTCAGATGTCTGATAATTCTTTTTTTTTTTTTAAGGGAGGAAGAGAGAATTGTGGGAGAAGAGGGAGAGGGAGAATCCCAGGGTGTGAGGGTGTGGAGCCCTGATGTGGGGCTCGATCTCACTACCCTAAGATCATGACCTGAGTCATAATCAGAAGTCAGATGCTTAACCAGCTGAATCCCCCAGGTGCTCCAGATGCCTGATAATTCTTAATTGCGCAAGCATATTAAGGGTGTTCAAATAAAAAGCTGTGGTGTAGGTGATGTGGGGCAGCTGTTTGTCTTAGAGCCTCTATTGTCTATCTTTAAATGTTTCTTCTTAGGCTGTTTAGAATGTGCTTCTAGTCTCCGCTGTGGAGGATAAATGCCTGTCTGCCATTATTCTGGAAGTGAGACTGGGAGGGAGGCTGGGGATGTCAGCTTTGACTATGCATACTCAGTCCCCCTGGTTCTGGGCACAGTTCCCCTGCCCTTGACTTGGTTTCTCAGTCCGGAGATTCCCTGGTTTCTCTGAAGGAAGGCCAAAGACTTGAGAGACCTAACTAGTACTTCTTACAACCAATCCCTTTTATCTTCTCCCTGTCACCCTCCTCTCCCAGTTTCTGGGCATCAGGCTGAGGTTTGAGGGGAAACTAGATTTATCCTCAGTGCCACCGCTGCTTAGAGTGAAGCCTTTTCAGGCCTGCAAGTTAATTTCCACTTGACCATCTATGTATATCCTTCAAAAGTTTTGCTGTT
>LNAC01000121.1:3569837-3581779 GCA_002007465.1 Ailurus styani
CTGCCTCTCTGCCTCCTTATGATCTCTCTCCCTCTGTGAAATAAATAAAATTTAAAAAAAAAACAAAAAACAAAAAAAAAACAAGTAGGCAGAGAGGCAGGCAGAGAGAGAGGAGGAAGCAGGCTCCCTGCCGANCAAAAAAACAAAAAAAAACAAGTAGGCAGAGAGGCAGGCAGAGAGAGAGGAGGAAGCAGGCTCCCTGCCGAGCAGAGAGCCTGATGTGGGCCTCCATCCCAGGACCCTGGGATCATGACCTGAGCCGAAGGCAGCGGCCTTAACCCATTGAGCCACCCAGGCGCCTGGTAACAGTATTTTAAAGTNTTAACAGTAGTAAAATAACATAAAAAAATGAGGAAGAGTTTTTTATACTCAAAATTTGGCAGACTGATGATCTAATCCACATGGTCCTCTCTATAAGAGAGGAAATTGCTCCTAAATGTTTAGTAGTCCACCGGATTTCTTCTGCCTCAAACTGTTGAATATTTAGAACATTTTTTTCTAAGGTAATTTTGGCTTCTTTATTATTAGAACATACCCTTTTTCCAACTGGTCAAGAAAAAATATATAATAATTATTTTTTACATCTATTTATATTGTAAAATAATATGGTGTTTGAATGCTATAAACATGAAATACTAAGTATTACATAAGTATGCCAAATAAAGTTTATTATTAAATAATAGTACTACATGGTGTGTCCTTGAATTAAATGATCGAGTTGCCTAATCCTAACCAGCAGTAAACTCTTGTTCTGATATATGTTGTAATATATGAATTAATGCCCATTATTTTCAGGTTAATATTTGGAGGTGTTGACAGTTATATTCCCAACTAAATGATTAATTTATTTAATTGGCATTTGGGGTCCACTTAAGGGGCTGTTAGGACACAGCCAAGTTGAATGCTGTTTCTGTTTGGGTTGTAGGGGCAATATATTCCAGGAACTATTAGGGTAATGCAGAGCTCTCATTATTTTTTTTTTAAAGATTTTATTTATTCATTTGACACAGAGAGAGAGAGATTACAAGTAGGCAGAGAGGCAGGCAGAGAGAGAGGAGAGAGGAGGAAGCAGGCTCCCTGCTGAGCAGAGAGCCCGATGTGGGCCTCGATCCTAGGACCCTGGGATCATGATCTGAGCCAAAGGCAGTGGCTTTAACCCACTGAGCCACCCAGGTGCCCAAGAGCTCTCATTACTGACATTCTTAAAGAAGAGGTGGTTTATGCTGAGTAGAATCCTCAATTCTTTAAACTCTGCAGATGATACTAATTACTAAAGATTAAAATTATTTTATTGCTGGGGCACCTGGGTGACTCCGTTGGATGAGCATCGACTCTTGGGTTCTGCTCAGGTCATGATCTCAGGGTTGTGAGATTGAGCCCACCTGCAGCCCCATGTCCGGCTCCCGAGCTCAGTGCTGAGTCTCCTTGAGCTTCTTTCCTCCTCCCTCCCATTCCTCTTCTCCTCCTCTTTCTGCTCTGGTGCTCTCTCTTTCTCTCTCTCAAATAAAAAAATAAAATCTTTAAGATTATTTTATTGAGTGATAGCTATACTCTGCAGAATTCATATGATGTACCTTCTAGAATAAAATCTGTGTCAATGGGTATAATGTGTAACTATCCAGATTTTTATTGAATCCAGACCATTTTTGAGATCAGACCTCTATATCCAACTGTCTTCTTTGTTATCTGCCCTTATATGACTCAGAGGCACCTCACACTCAGCAAGTCCAAACCACATTCATGATTTCTTCTGCCAGTGGCCCAGCTCAGTGAATGACTCACCCTCCACGCAGTTGCCCAAACCCAAACTGGGCAGTCATTTTGCACCTTAATATTCTGAGCAACTCATATCCATTCAGTCCCCATATGCTACTGGCCTTCTGAATTTGACACTTGAAATCCACGTATCTACCCATTCTTTCCATGTGGTCTTGTTTCGACCACAGTCATTTCCTGCCTGTAATATTATACTAAAAAGAAGAGTAGGGCGCCTGGGTGGCTCAGTAGGTTAAAGCCGCTGCCTTCGGCTCAGGTCATGATCTCAGCCTCCTGGGATCGAGGCCCGCATCAGGCTCTCTGCTCAGCGGGGAGCCTGCTTCCTCCTCTCCCTGTCTCTCTGCCTGCCTCTCTGCCTACTTGTAATCTCTCTCTGTGTGTCAAATAAATAAATAAAAAAAAAATCTTTAAAAAAATTTTAAAAAAAATAAAAAGAAGAGTAAACACTCATATGCGTTCTCTACATTCCCCACTTACCATTTTCCAACATTTGCTTTCTTTCCTTCTCTCTCTCCCTCTCTCCCTGTATGTATATAGGTAGAGAAATACCTGTACGTAGATAGACAGGCATCTGCTGTCCTCTCTGAACTGGAGTTGAAGTTATTATCACACTTCATTGGTAGATATTTCATCAGGTGTCTCCTATAATCAAAGATATTCACTTGCATAATGACCATTGAGCCATGAACCAATATTAAAGAACTTTAATGTTGTTAGAAAAATATTGTCTGACATATAGCCTCAATTCATGTTTTTCACACTATCCCCCTAAAAACATTTATTTTTTTATCCTAAAAAACATTTATTTTTTAAATTCTAAATTCGGTCAAGGATTATACTTGGTTGTCATGTTTCTTTAGTCTCCTTTAGCCCACAGAGTTCCCCTCTCCCTCAAGTGTTTATGTTTTTTACGACGTTGATAATTTTAAACTGTCCAGATCACTTATTTTGAAGACTGTCCAGTATTTCGAAGTCTAGATTGTCTGTTCATGGTCAGCTTCATGAGGATACTACATAGACGATGTGGTATATTTCCCATTGTATCACATGATGCTCCATTATTGGTCATATGAAGTTTGATCACTTGGTTAAAGTTAGGAATAATTTTCCCCAAAATTCTGTTATGAAAAAATTTCAAATATACAGAGGAATTGAAATAATTTTTAAAAAAAGATTTTATTTATTTATTTGACAGAGAGAGACACACAGCAAGAGAGGGAACACCAGCAGGGGGAGTGGGAGAGGGAGAAGCAGGCTTTCTTGCAGAGCAGGGACCCCAATGCGGGGCTTGATCCCAGGAACCTGGGATCATGACCTGAGCTGAAGGCAGACGCTTAAGGACTGAGCCACCCAGGTGCCCCGAAATAAATTTTTATTCAACATTTATGTGCCCGTGCCCTAGGTTCTTGAATGAATAATTGCTATATTCTGCCATAGTTTTCATGACTCCCTATTCTTCATTCTGGTCCACCTACAAACCAGTGATCTTTGCAGAAGGCAGATCTGATCATGTTACTTCCTAGCTTAAAACCATCTGTTGGATCCATGCTTCTTCTTTAGAGAAAGATCAAGAGCCTTGACCTGGTCTCCAACACCCTGTCTGCCTACTTCACCTAGCTTGCCAGGTTTCTCTCTTGGCTCTTTTCTCTCCAAAGACACAGTCTCAGCCTCTTGAATGCTCCATGATTCTTCCTGACACTTCACATCGAAGGCTCTTACCTTTTTCTCCTCCCACCTCTTTTTTTTTTTGCTAATTAAAATTTTCTCATCATTAAAGCCTTGCTCAAATGTCAGTTCTTCAAGAAAACCTTCTCTGATTGTCCAGGGCAGGTCCAGTTCCTCTGCCGTATGCTCATATTACTCTATGCTTCTCATTTGTACCTTTATAACATACCAGTATTATAATGAAATAATTCACTATATCATTAACAGCTTAGTGTCTATAAACTTCATAATAGCAGAGTCTGGGTCTCTTTTTTAGCCATATCCCCATTGCCCAGATCAGCGCCTTACAAATAGAAAATGCCGAATAAATATTTGCTGAATGAATGGTTAGTATGTATAACTATATGATTATATATATTAAATAAAAATGTGGGCGCCTGGGTGGCTCAGTGGGTTAAAGCCTCTGCTTTCGGCTCAGGTCATGATCTCAGGGTCCTGGGATTGAGGCCCGCATCGGGCTCCCTGCTCAGCAGGGAGCCTGCTTCCCCCTCTCTCTCTGCCTGCCTCTCTGCCTCCTTGTGATCTCTCTCCCTCTGTGAAATAAATAAATAAAATCTTAAAAAAAAATGTATGTATACGTTTTTTTCCCAAGTCAATACATTCCCTTTTCTTTTTAGGCATTCATGTCGAGGTGGACCATTATAGAAANGTATACGTTTTTTTCCCCAAGTCAATACATTCCCTTTTCTTTTTAGGCATTCATGTCGAGGTGGACCATTATAGAAAACTGGAAGTCGTAAGAAGAGGATTTAATACAGTCTTTGGATTAAATTGAAACTCAGCAAAGATGGCCAAGTATGGAGAACACGAGGCCAGGCCTGATGATGGGCAGAATGAGTTCAGTGACATCATTAAGTCCAGATCTGGTACGTAACAGAAGCTTAAGAAAATGATGGATTATTATGTATAAACTACTTAGAAGTCGTAATTTTTTTGGCTTTTTTTTTTTTTGCAAAAAACCAAGTTTGTCTCTTGCGAGACAAACTTCTTTGAGAAACACAGTTCTGACAAATGACTATTATATTGTAAAAGCTAACGTACTGTCTCTGAGTATCCGGTCCTCAATGCCAATCCATTTTGGTCTTCCTGTATGTTGATGGGCACTGCTTGGTGAAACCCCTACCCGTAGTTGAATGCTTTCCCTTGATGAGACCACTCCTTTCCACACAGACACACAGCTGAGCAGTTTTTCCTTGTTGGTCTATTTTATGAAGTTGAAGGGATTACGTGCTTAAAATATGAAGTGGTTTATGGCAAGGTGAGTCTTCTTGAGTTTTGCTTCCGTTACTGTGTATCGTTACCCTGTCTTTTTTTGGTGGCCAGGGTTGCGTCAACTGGTGCCCTACCTTTGCTTTCCTTTTTGGAACTTTTTATCTGTGTTCTGAAGGTACAGTTTTTGTGTGGGTCCCCTAAGACAGAGTGATGCTTTTCATATGAACATTTAAATGGGGGATCTAAGGGTACCCCTCCCTCAGTCTTTTATATAACTGAGTGCTCTCTGGCTCTGGCTGTACAAATGAATCAACTGGGGAGTTTTAAAAAAATGCAGATGCACTGGCTTCAGTCCAGACCTGTCGAAAAATTTCCGTATTTTTAAAAAACTTCGAATGTGATTCTGAAACAGGCTCTAAGGGGAGATATTTTTGGGCAGGCAGGGCCTTTCTGAACTTTGGAAATTACACAGAACTCCACCCTGGGTGTGAACACTATACTTAAGTAACTTTGAGAGTTACTTGGAGGTAGAAAATTATATCCAGTGTCACTTTAAAAACAAAAAAGGAACCTAAACCCTGTTTTCGCTCTGTGAACCATCTTTATATTATGTTAGGATCCTATTTCTTAATTATTTGAAATTGCAAAAATATGTGCTGAAAATACGCTGTAAATCAATAGAGATACGTATTTCAGACACACCTTCCCTCTGTGATACTGGTATCAGCTGACTGATAAAGATTTTGGTTATTACAGTGGCTCTAAATATGTAGCTACTCTTGTGTAACTTTAAGGATCTTTTGAGGGTACAGCTTAATATCCTGTAGTAAAGTTCACTCTCAGGAAGTTTTATTCCTCTCAATTTCTTTTTTAAGTGTTTTAGTAGTATAAAGGGCAATGTAGATATAAGGGATTATTAATATTTTCTTAAGAGCACAGAATATATCCCAAAGTATGTAAATGTAACCAAGAGGAAAATAAAAGACACCACTTAACATATCCATGCTTGTCATGTTCTATAAATTATGGGGTGGTATATTCTTAGATAGTTTTCTGAGTCAATGTCCATTACAGTAAGACTTATAGTATTTATAACCATTTTAGCCATATCCATAAAAAAGTCATTATATTTAAGTTTAAAAATATTGGGCATATATGATGAGTACATATTACTTTGAAACTCTTCTTTAAATTAAATATTATCATTTGAAGAACTGACAACAGGGCGCCTGGGTGGCTCAGTGGGTTAAAGCCTCTGACTTCGGCTCAGGTCATGATCTCAGGGTCCTGGGATATAGCCCCGCATCAGGCTCCCTGCTCAGCGGGGAGCCTGCTTCCTTCTCTCTCTGCCTGCCTCTCAGCCTACTTGTGATCTCTCTCTCTCTGTCTGTATTAAATAAAATCTTTAAAAAAAAAAAAAAAGAATGACAATTCTCGTACATTATTGGGGGACAGTAGGCAGAAATTATCACATGTTTTTACCATATGCATACCAGTTGGCTCAATAACTCTCTTTTTAGAGTTTTCCTCTAGGGAATACACAGATATGTACAAGCAAGAAGTTGATCACAGCATTTTTATCTTAGAAAAACATTGGAATCACCATAAAAACCCATTATTGAGGATTGGTTAAGTCGTGATTCCCCAAAGTATTTGTGAAGGAGCACAAGTTCTGATGTAGAATTCAAAAAAGGATGTCATGGGCCAATAACTGTAGAAAATAAGTGTTTAACCTACTCTGTTGCTTTAGTGTAGGGCATCTGAACAGATCATGTAGAATCTCAGTGAAGCTAATTAGGGTATATCCATAAGGTAGAAGGTTGTACATTCACAGAAATGTTATGGATGTGTATAGAAGTACATTCTTGTTATTTTTTTTTTTTNTTAATTTTAAAGACTCTCACATTGCTTAGAGTATTTTATTTATTTTTAAAAAATCTTTATATATTTGATGATATATATTTGATATATATATAAATATATTTATAGATATTATATATATATCACATCTATATTTATATATCTTATTTATATATTTGACAGAGGGAATACAAGCAGGGGGAGTGGGAGAGGGAGAAGCAGAGCCTGATGTGGGGCTCGACCCCAGGACTCTGGGATCATGACCTGAGCCGAAGGCAGACGCTTAAGGACTGAGCCACCCCGGCACCCCAGCTTAGAATGTTTNATGATATACATTTGATATATATATAAATATATTTATAGATATATCACATCTATATTTATATATCTTATTTATATATTTGACAGAGGGAATACAAGCAGGGGGAGTGGGAGAGGGAGAAGCAGAGCCTGATGTGGGGCTCGACCCCAGGACTCTGGG
Source organism: Ailurus styani (assembly GCA_002007465.1). Taxonomy (NCBI): domain Eukaryota; kingdom Metazoa; phylum Chordata; class Mammalia; order Carnivora; family Ailuridae; genus Ailurus; species Ailurus styani. The sequence continues at coordinate 3,576,892 of LNAC01000121.1, forward strand.
ATCATGACCTGAGCCGAAGGCAGACGCTTAAGGACTGAGCCACCCCGGCACCCCAGCTTAGAATGTTTTAATACCAAAGTTATGACTGTTACTTCAGAGGCATCTACTTCAAAACACATTGAAAAGCTAGTTGTGGCATAGCTGAGATACGAATCACATTCTTTTGGCTGGATTATGTTGCAAAAGCCAGTAGATAAATTTGGATTTGAATGGACCTATTAGTCCCAATCTCGCTTTCTGGAGGGCACTTTCTTGATTCTTTTATGGTGAATACTAGTAGACAGTGGTCAGGTCTTGCAGTGCTCTAAAATGTACATATTGAATAGGGAGTTTTAGTTCACATCCTGTCGGAGACATCATCTACATGTAAAGATCCTCCTTGGATGTGTTCTGTGCTGAATTTGTTGCCTTTTCAGTTTTTTAAAGGAATATTTTCCTATAAGAATATTTCAATTCTAATCTGTTCCTCGATGTTTCTCCCTTTTGGAGGACTGGATGAGGGGGGAGGGGGAGGGACTGGGTGGGAAAAAATTAATGTTGAGAGTGTATCGACAAACGTAATCTCTTGGTTTATGAAGATTCTTTTCTTTCCTCCCCACAGTTGAGTTTGGATAGTCTAAAAGCCTGGCCTAAGAGAAATGTTTGTGCATCGAAGTTATTAGGATTGTTTATGTTGCCCTTATCCAGTATTGATTTGTTTTATGCTCTGTGTGAGATCTAAAATTTTTTTCAAGTCCGTTGCACCATCTAAATGGATGTGTGACGTCATCAGGGGAAGGTGATGAAGTGGTGTCATGAATGTCAAAACTGTACATTTCTTTACGGTTGTAGTACCCTTGTCTTGGATTTGAGTGAATTTTAGAAAAGAACTTGAAAGGATATGACCTTTAATGTTTAAGGGTTGGATAAAAGCAGACCTTTCTGTTCCTAAGTGAAAGACACATAAGTGAAGTTTGTTGTCAATGACTGCATCATCGACAGCCTGAGTTAGTGAGCTTCAGAAAGCTTAACAAGTTAGGAATGATTTTGAGAGAGTAGGCCAAGAATTAGAGGTGGGGTGTGTGTGTGTGTGTGTGTGTGTGCGCGCGCGCGCGTGTGTGTGTGAAATATTTTGGTGATAGGGTGTGTGATGTGTAAGCTTCTGCTTGGGACATTTTAAGCATGGAATAATAAAATGGTTTGAAATGCATATAAAGCCAAAGAGTATCCTTGTTGCTATTTCATTCTTACAATAGCTAACACACTTTAAAGCCAGTAATGGAGAACACATCATCCTTTTCTTTTCTCGGTGCTGTTGTGGTAATTTTCTTTTAGCACAGAGCCCCCCTAACGAGGGTCAACCTCAGGGCTAAAGGCAGGGTGTCACTAGCTACACGTGAGGATTTGGGCCATTTGGGGATTTGAATCAATAGACTATGTGATGGGAAAGGGTCATTTGTTTAATGAGTGAAGTGAGCCACACACTGTTGTATGATTCAGTGTCCTCTTTAAAAGGCCTTGGGCAGGAAGCTGGAGTGTAACAATTTTATCATTTCTTCCTTCACCTTTTTTGTTCTTGCCTAATCCTGGCGTCTAATGGTTGAAGGAACCTCAGAGGCCATACAGCTGGCCATGCCTGTGGCATGTCCGTACTTAGTCCCTGCTTGGACACGTTCAGTGATGGGATCACACTGGTGATGATGTTGATGATAATTCTCACGGTTTACATCTGTTGAACATAGACCGCATGCAGATACGGTGTTATGACTTTAATCCTAACAACCATGATTTTACAGATGACAAACATGACTCACATAGATGTCATTTGCCACACTGCCCTGCCTTCTGTTTCTCCAAAGGCGCAGGGCATTTGCACATCCCTCTTTTCCTTGTCTTTGCCTGTTAGGCTCCTTCTTGTCATTTAGGTCTAGGTTTGAATATCATCACTGATAGATCTTCCCTGCTGACTTTAGAAAATAGATTTCCCAGTCATTCCTGACTATATCATTCAATTTAAGTTCCCTATATGTTCTTATTGCTGTCTGGCATTTTTCTTGATGTGTGTGTGTGTGTGCGCGTGCATGCGCGTGTGCACGCTAATGTCCTTCTAACTAGAATTTAATTCCACAAGAGCAGGAACCAGTACATCCCTGGCATCAGGCCCAGGGCCTAGCTCCTAGTAGATGAGCAATGACTGCTTATTCAATGAGAAAGGTTACAGAGCTAGAAAGTGCCAGAGCTGGGATTAGAACTCAGGTGATCTGACTCCAGAAACTCTGCATTTGACTTCTACATATTGCTGAGTCTCCTAATTTATTAGATAGTTTATTCCATTGCTGCTAGATGATTCTTCATTTGTGCCTGAATCTATTGCTTATAAATTTTGCACAGTATTTTTTTTAAAAGGTTCTATTGATTTATTTGACAGAGAGGCAGATCACAAGCAGGCAGAGAGGCAGGCAGAGAGAGAGAGGAGGAAGCAGCTCCCCGCTGAGCAGGGAGCCCTATGTGGGGCTCGATCTCAGGACCTGAGCCGAAGGCAGAGGCTTTAACCCACTGAGCCACCCCGGCACCCCAAATTTTGCACAGTATTAATTTGGCATATACATCTCTCTGCCTCTTCCCTTATGTCCACCAGGGTTGGGGCCCTGGGCTATGAGGTAGAGCTTCTCTAGGCCTCACGGCATCATAACCCTGCCAAGGGAGGGCCCACTGTAGGAGATCCAGCCTGCTCCTCCCAGACTTGTTCTGGCCTTCCTTGGCTCCAGTCTCTGTCCCCTTCTCTAAGAGTTAGCAAAGGAAATAACCAGAGGACAGGCAGTCTTCTGCATGGAAGGCAGAGAAATTGATAATTAGTTTCTTTTTTTTTTTTTTTTAAAGATTTTATTTATTTATTTGACAGAGAGAGATTACAAGTAGGCAGAGAGAGAGGAGNTCCAGACTTGTCCTGGCCTTCCTTGGCTCCAGTCTCTGTCCCCTTCTCTAAAAGTTAGCAAAGGAAATAACCAGAGGACAGGCAGTCTTCTGCGTGGAAGGCAGAGAAATTGATCATTTGTTTCTGATGTGAATTCCCTTTTCTTTTTTCCTCTGACTGCTGCTCAAGGCTTTTCATTGGCTGGTGAAAAAACGTAGTGGATTTCAGATGCACTGTGATTTGGCACAGTTTAAGCCCTGGTCTGATGCCCAGATGGTTATCTCTGGGATTGAACGAGTTGGTAGCGGTGGGAAAAAGGGGGAGGGAAGAAAAGAGAGGTCAGTGAAATAAAAGTAAAATGAATTTTTTAGTGTGGAATATTGTACCTGGTTACGTTTATAGCAGGTCTCCTGAAAATACACTGTTTGCAATAAAGTGAAGTTGCTTAACAAGATTCGGTTATATAAGAATTATGAGGAAGATCACCTTATTTGTTTATCTTCCAGTGGCCTTTCTTGAGGAAGGACGCTGATTATGTTGCATGGAGGGAGTTCTTGATCTTCTTTCTCTTGTGAAATACCTGTGAGGGGATTTTTCTAAACAGCTTAAAGGACTGTGAGAAATTGTTCTCTCCCCCGCCCCTCCCAGGCTTTACTTGGCTGGAATACCTGTGCTTTGGAGGGAGCTCTTTGAGCAGGTTTGTTTTTTTCCATGAGCCCCGGGGATTTGTGGGGAGGGATGGTAACCCTGATGGAAATTCAACTCTGACAGCAGAGAGGAGCTATTCTTGTAATTCGTGTAAAAATATTCTCCACGTTGTCACCTCATTATGCTGAAGTAGTGCAATCATAGAAAAGTTTTCTGTATTAATGTTATTCTCATGACCTGTTACTGTGCCTGTGGAAGCTTTGTAGGTGGTCCATTCCCAATCAGGAAACATGAATTGCTGAGAATGTTCTAAGCAATGGAAGTACATTAATTATATGGACAGAATGGAAAACTCGATTTTATTGAACCTTTCTTGAGGCCAGAAGTTTGAACTAGATGCTGATATGATCATTTTCTGGGAACAAGGGAACATGTGAGATCATTGCAGCAGTTGTAAATATTAGTTAAAATTTAATTGTGAAAGGATACTGAGGTGGTTTCAGATGTATTGGCCAAATTGTTTTTCCCTTAAGCTGTGGGTGGAAGCAGAGGTATTGACTATATTACTATTTTTATTTTTTTGTATGCCTCAATTATTTAATAATAAATATACTCAAGTCAGTATTTGAAATATGAGTCATTAAGAGTTTTTAATATATATTTACTCTTGAAATGATGGCTTGTGGACTGAGAAATCTAAGCCAGACCTAGCTCTTTCACTTTTGCTTCCTCTGCCCTTGGATTTGCACATGTCAACTGTAGGAGGCCTTTACACTGGAGCTTTGAACAACCACCTGTCTAAGGTTTATTTAAATCCTGTGGGTCTTCTCTATCAGAAGCTTGTATGCTTGGCCTGGTTAATAAGGAGAATTTTTTTTCTTTTGTGAGTGCTCATTTGGCAGCTAAGATTAAGGTTTGAGGGGGTTGTACAGTCTCACATGGGTTTTGAAAATTCAGTTTCTTTAAAAAAAATCGGTTCTATCACAGCTGTTGAGCTCAAGGTGTAAAGCAGTAGAATAATGTTTCATAGGTGAATATTTTCAAATGAATTTTTCTTTTAATGGGGGGGCCTGCCTGGTTAGTTATTATGATTTCTGTTCAGTTCAATAATTTTAGCATTTAATCACATAACAGTTTTTTTTTTCAAGGAGCAGAAAAAACACCTAATAACATTTCTTACATAGCAGAGAAGCCCAATTAAAAATTGACTTTGTAGCTCTAAAGTGGTACAACTTTGAAATAAATACATCTGCTGTAGTTTAATCTGTTTAATCTATAGTATTATCTGTTTGGATATTCTTTTAATTCCACAGTTTTAATATTTGAGAATTTCTTTTTTTTTTTTTT
>LNAC01000121.1:3581973-3664448 GCA_002007465.1 Ailurus styani
AAAGATTTTATTTATTTATTTCACAGAGGGAGAGAGATCACAAGGAGGCAGAGAGGCAGGCAGAGAGAGAGAGGGGGAAGCAGGCTCCCTGCTGAGCTGGGAGCCCGATGCGGGCCTCGATCCCAGGACCCTGAGATCATGACCTGAGCCGAAAGCAGAGGCTTTAACCCACTGAGCCACCCAGGTGCCCACCACTGAGCCACCCAGGCGCCCGAGAATTTCTTTCATTCTACTTCCTAGTTAAGATTTTGGTATATGTTATACTAACATCTACTGGGGGATGGGGATAGCATTTTGAGGTTGATACTCACGGATTGGTTCTTTTTGTTCTTCATAAGCTATGTGTGAGTCATGTCATTTAACATTAGTTCAGTAATTACCTAGATCTATATGTATGCTTTTGTTTTGAAAGTTGGGTTTTGGGCTCATCACATGTGGTACTGTTAACTCAGGCTGCATATCAGAACCACCCTTTTGGATTTGGATTCAGTCGTGTGGGGTGGGGTCTGGGCATCTGGAGTTAACAAGCCCCATTGCTTTATGGAGAAAGAAGGCCAGTTTAAGACTGTTAGAACTAAAGTGAAAATGGTCTGTGCATTTCAGAAGAGTGAGGAGAGCTGTAGTCAAATGTTGAAGATTATTTCTATCTACAAACACTTCCCTTTAAACATTTTAAAAAGGTAATGGATTCTTGGTTTTGGACATTTTTTCTTTTGCTTTGTATTTTGAAGAGTTTGGGTTATGTTGAGCGAAGGTAAAACCATGGGGGTCAGGAGAGTGATGAAATTTGGTGCATTTCTTATTGTGGCCCCTTAAACCAGAAGATCATAGCAAAATATTCACTAGCAAAGTATTTCTTCGTTGAGCTCCTTGGTTTTCAGCCCAGTGTACTTAACCTCGTCCTGCTGTAAGTTTAATGTCATATTCTGAAGTCTTACATGGAGTCCTTGATCAAGTAAAAACTTATAAAATTATAAGCTTATAAAAACTTACCATGTATATTTTCTAAGAAATTATTTCTAAGATACGTTTTTTAACTCATGGTGGGGAAAAAAAATTCCCATATCCAATCCTGTATGCTAGTTTCCCTTTTTTTTTCTTTTTAGTTAAGTTATAATTTATTCATACAGTGGAATAATTTGAGCAAAAAAATCACAAGTTTTTTTCTGTATCAATATGGGGTGATTTCGAAGATGTGATACAAAGTATGAAACATAGTCAACTTTTTGCTAGTTTTCTTATATTCTTTAAGATTAGAGACAATATTACATATGTATTTCCCTCCCTGTTTTTGTATTTTAAATAGGTGACATCTAGTACTTACATTTAATATAACTAGACTTCCTTTTGATACAAAGTAATTTGCCTGTCATTCTTTTAAAATGCACCGATTTTATTTTATTTATTTTATTTTTATTTTTTAAAGATTTTATTTATTTATTTGACAGAGAGAGATTACAAGTAGGCAGAGAGGCAGGCAGAGAGAGGAGGAAGCAGGCTCCCTGCTGAGCAGAGAGCCTATTTGGGGCTCAATCCCAAGACCCTGAGATCATGACCTGAGCCAAAGGGAGAGGCTTTAATCCACTGAGCCACCCAGGTGCCCCAAAATGCACCGATTTTCAAAGAATAATTGTTTGTTATGTCAAAGATGAATTAGGAGTTAAGTGACTTTTGGACCACTGTAGCAAGTTCCTTGAGGATCTGTAAATACACCCCAGAGGTCTTGAGATGTCCTTGTATTCATTTAACTAAACCAAGCCAAACACCAGACTCCCAGTCTTAACAGTCCTTGAGTTATTTGCAGTAGTGTCTTTGAGCTCTAATCTTTAACCTCTTTGAAGATACAGGAAGGGATTTTCATTTCTTCTTGATTAAACAAGCTTTGGGGTGGATCAGAATATGTCATTGCTCTTTTTTTTTCTTTTTTAAAAAGATTTTATGTATTTATTTGACAGAGAGAGAGAGAGCGTGCACAAGCAGGCAGAGGGAGAGGGAGAAGCAGGCTCCCTGCAGAGCTGGGGGCATAATGTGGGCTCGATCCCAGGAACCTGGGATTATGACCTGAGCCAAAGGCAGATGCTTCACTGACTGAGCCACCCAGGTGCCTCTGTAATTGCTCTTACACACATACTGTGTAGAATTTCAGGCAGGTGCAGAGATTGACCTGTCCTGCTGCCCCCAAAGCAAGCCTCATATGTAAGTTCCCTTGGTGATCAAACCTGCCACCTACCAACCGGAGTGGCTTGCTCTTTCTTTGGGCTCTCCTTGTCTTTTGTATATGGGGGCCAGTTTCAAATTTTATTCAGGGAACTCTTGAGGGTGTAAAGGAACATATGCCCTTATCAGGTAATATGATTTACAATATATTGTCCTTTAAAATTTTTAAGTATTGCAAGTATTGACTCAGAGCTGGGAGATTGAATCTGAGTCTTAGTTTGTGTTGAAGGCTCCTGGCCTTATTCAAAAGCCACCCTCTGGGGGGCTCTTAAATAAGTGTGTTCTAGTTTACTCTGTGACCCTATGTAGTTCCTTCATAGGTGTTTAGAAAATGTCATACTGCAAAATGTAAGGATATTTATTTTTGTGTTTTTGCACGTGGCATCAGTGGCCAGTTCTATAACATATCAGACCCTTCCTCATCTATTAGATCCCATTTTAATACCATGTGAACAGAAGAAAATCAGAGTGACTTGAATTGTTTTAACTTATATGTGCTTTTTCAAGAGACTTAACCTGTTATAGGTCAGAAGAGAGTTCGTATTTGGGGAATGTACATATGTGCTTTTTTTGTGGCTTTATTGAGCACGTGGCGTAGGACAGATCTTGTTCTGGGGCCTGGCATGAAGGCAGATTTCTTGGAGAGGGGAACTCATTTGCATGTATGTTTAAATGAAACATTGAGAGATGTCTGCCACCACCTTCTCTTTTTAACAGCTCTGCCTTTCCCCTGACACCACACTACCCTGAGAAGGCGGCAAATGGCACTGTGGGAGGCCTGCCAACGGTCCTGCTCTTGCCTTTGCGATCTGGCTTGCTTTGTTTTCTGTGCTTGGTTGTTTTTCCCCTCCCAAGCCTCCAATTTGGAGACCTTCATTCTTCAAACAGCGTAAGTGCCACAGAGCATTCTACTTTCGACCACCAAGCTAGAATCAATCTCTCCCTCTTGTTCAGTCTTTATTTTATTATTTTTTTTTTTTAAAGATTTTATTTATTTATTTGACAGAGAGAGAGAGATCACAAGGAGGCAGAGAGGCAGGCAGAGAGAGAGGAGGAAGCAGGCTCCCCGCCGAGCAGAGAGCCCGATGTGGGCCTCGATCCCAGGACCCCGAGATCATGACCTGAGCCGAAGGCAGAGGCTTTATAAACGCTGAGCCACCCAGGCGCCCTCAGTCTTTATTTTGATTTTTGGCTCTTCTTGGTTGTGTATGGTTCATGCTTCTCCAATTTGATTTTCCGATGCTAGCCTTTAGCTTAGTCTCCACACATAGCAAGTGCTCAATAAAGGCTTACTGTGTACTTTAATGTTTTTTTTTAAAAAACATCAGACTTGCATATATACATATCTTAGTCAATCAGCAAAAGTCTGTTGTTCAGTCATTATTGCTAGGTGATGGGCTCAGAGGTGAGCAAGACATATGTCTGTTCTTAACATGCTCTCAGGCTAGTTGGGAGGAGAGGAATAAAGAGACATCTTGCACAAAACACAGTGTAATGCACACAAGGCCACTGAACATGGAAGGAGTGAGGACAAGCTCTTGCATTGGTGGGAACGAGGGTATGGCTGGTAACAGCACCTTTACAGGAGTGAATTTGAGGTGTGCCTTGAAGGATGCTTAGGAGGTACACATATGGACAGTAAGGGAAGGACCTGCCAGATTGGTAGAAAAGAGCAATGCATTTTGAGTCTGTAGCTGGTAGGTGAGAGCGGCTGGGGTGTTGTGGATGGTGGGAGAGATCAGGGCCAGGTTTCAAAAGCTCTTTTGAATTGGGTTAAAGGATTTGATCATTTTGCTCTAGGGGGCCACTACAGGATTTTAAGTGGGTTAATGATGAGCTTAGTACTATTTTTTAGAAAGATAATTTGGTTGGCAGTGTGAAAGGTAAATTTAGAAGGGAGCAGAGTTAGAGGGAGGCAGGGGAACAGGTAAAGGTTGTGAAAATAATTGAGGTTAGAAATTATGGGGGCTTGAACCATAGAGGTAGAGGTGGAGGTGGAGTAGGGAAAAGACCTGGAAGATGGTTAGCAGTTAGTAAAAACACATGTAAAGGTACTGTAAACGTCACCTTCATGGGGTTTGTCTCATATTTTTCAGTCGAATGGAGAGTTTTTTTCAAATCATGTTTAATTCAGGTTCTTAGCACTTTTAATTACTAGCTTTTCCTCCAGAATGAATTTTCTTAACTTGGTTTATTTCTACATTTTATTTTATTTATTTTTTTTTTTTAAGAGAGGGAGAAAGGGAGGTGGGGCAGAGGGAAAGGGAGAGAGAATCTTTTTTTTTTTTTTTAAAGATTTTATTTATTTATTTGACAGAGAAAGAGAGATCACAAGTAGGCAGAGAGGCGAGCAGAGAGAGAGGGGAAAGCAGGCTCCCCACTGAGCAGGGAGCCGATGCGGGCCTCGATCCCAGGACCCTGGGATCATGACCTGAGCCGAAAGCAGAGGCTTTAACCCACTGAGCCACCCAGGCGCCCGGGAGAGAGAATCTTAAGCAGGCTCCAGACCCAGTGCAGAGCCTAATGTGGGGCTCGATCTCATGACCCTAAGATCATGATCTGAGCTGAAATCAAGAGTCAGATGCTTAACCCACCAAGCCACCCAGGTACCCCAAATTCCTACATTTTAAAGATAATTTTACTCATCAGTTACACTGACTACTGCTGTTTTTCTGAAGTATTGTCTCTTGGTCAGTTTGTTTCAGTAACTTTGAATTGAATTGTTTCAGTAGTAGTTACACTTTTTTCTCTAAGTGTGTTCTGAAAGAAATGTGCTTCAGAAAAAGAGTAGTTTAATTAAAATGAGAAGAAAGAGAAAGTTTATTCGTGTTTATTTAGTATAATATAAAAGTTCTTTGAGATGGTAGCAAAAGAAAGGTAATATTAATCTCAGAGTGCAGATAATAGTCTTGGACAGCTAAAAGAAAATCTGTATGCAAAATGAGCCTGGAAAACTATTTCAGAAGAACTTGATTGAAGAATAGAATGTTTCATGTGACTCTGAAGATAATGTCATCCTGTATTACTAATTTCAGCTCCAACAGATAGGCTAGAGTAAATGCAAATTAAAAATAAATTAAGAACAGATGTTGAGAAATACCTTTCATTTAGGGAATAATTAAATAGTGGAAAAGGTCATTGGAGTTCAGTCAATAAAGCTGAGATGCTCAGAACTCATAATTATTCAAGTAACAGATGCTTTCCTTAATATGATGCTTTGCTGTGGAGGTTCGGTTAACAGGAGAAAGAAAAGGCTGCTATTGTATTGTTTTTCTTTTGAGTTTCATCTTCCAAATTCTTATATTTCTGTAGGCTAACTTTAAATTCTGGTATGTAAGCTAATACCTCAGAATGGTGGTTCTCTTTACCTTTAAGACAAATTAAAAGGTCTCATTTGAAAAGTATGCATTGTTGGGTTGGGCATTGGTGGTGTGTATGGTTTTGATTTGGCCAATTGAACTATCTCTCTTGGTCGTGAATCTAGCTTTCTTTGACATTCAACTCTAATGTTCTGGAGATCATTAGGGAAGGACTTGTCTGACTCTTCCTATATCTGTATTTATCTACTTTATCTAGTCTATCTGTAAAAGATATTTTGTTTTATTATTTTTTTATTTTAAAGATTTTATTTTTAAGTAATCTTTACATCCAACCTGGGGCTCAAACTCACAACCCCAAGATCAGGAGTCGTATCGCTCTACCAATTGAGCCAGCCAAGCACCCCTGTAAAAGACATTTTGAATGGTATTTTGTTACCTTGCTCATACTGTGTGTCAAGCCCTTGGATTGATTGGCACAGTGATGAAGACATAGTTGCAGTTGTCAATTGTTTTCACCCAAAGAGGGTGGATCTCATCAGATTTGTTCCTCAGGAGAATAGGTGCCTTGGGTTGGGAGGGTGGATGGGGCCAGGCTGGATGCCTGGAAGACTGCTGTGTGACCATGACAGTCGAATGAATGGTAAGCAATGTTGTTGGCCTGAACTAAGGAGGGATGTTTGGGATAGAGAAGAGGAACGAGATGGAAAGCTGTAGGCGGGAGACAGACTTAATGGGACATGGTGTAGGAGCATTCTGCCTTCTGCTTCAACACTTGGCAGGTGGAGCTTTACTATTAAGGTTTCGGTGTGAGGGAGGTGAGTAAGGGAATATATTTCAATATGTATCTAATATATAGGACATGGATACACACACAAACATGCGTGCGCGCGCACACACACACACACACACACACACACACACACACATACACACACACCAGGAGAGTGGCCTGGGCTGGGATCACATCCTTGAAAATTGGTAGCTGGATTCTTGACTATTTTCCTCATTAGTCCATGGAGCTCTTTTAAATATATTCTTAAAATTTCTCAAAATTTCATCAAGAACTGCTTTATTTCTCTTTGTATTTTTTGAGATTTTTGACTGACCCTAAAACGAGCCTCTAGAGAAGGAATTTAAGAGATGGTAGATTATGGCAGCGGAAGATGAGAAATTACATAGTTTTTTATTTTTATTGTTTTTAACAGATATTGGTGCTTGGTGCCTTGGGAGTTGAATATATATTTATCTCCCAGGGTCATGAGAAGCTTACTTGCAGATGTTATCCTAGCTAACCAGGTCGGCTTGGGGAAGGATAAGGAGGGGTTGGGAAAGGGTTGCAGTGTGTGCAGATTTGTTTTACAAATGTACCTGTGCAGATTTTCTGGGTAAAAGTGTCCACGGTTGGGCGTCTGGGTGGCTCAGTGGGTTAAAACCTCTGCCTTCGGCTCAGGTCATGATCTCAGGGTCCTGGGATCGAGGCCTGAATCGGGCTCCCCGCTCAGTGGGGAGCCTGCGTCCTCCTCTCTCTGCCTGCCTCTCTGCCTACTTGTAATCTCTCTCTCTGTCAAATAAATAAATAAAATCTTAAAAAAAAAAGTGTCCACGGTTTTCATTATATTATTATAGGAGGCCTATGATCCACCAAAAAGTTGAGTCTTATTAGGGTTGCGTCTCTCACAGGGTTTCAGTCTTTTCTGATGGAAATGAAATGGGCAGTCAATACTCTGGCGTGTGTAGTGTTCTGGACATTATGTTATAGCCCCTGTTGTCTCAGAGCCATGCAAGCAAAGGACCTGATTGCTAGAATTAGGATGAGTAGACGCAAAGTTTGAAGGGCAAAATTTCTGATGATGTTTGACCCAGTTTTGCATATAATGAATTTTTATTTGTTGATGAATCTTTCCCTTTTGTTGCTAAAAGTAGCAAATAATCAGACATAAATTACTAATTAACAGTCTGGTTCAGAATTTTTTTTAATTAATGGAACTTGTGCTTCATCAAGCTTAGGTGGAGTGGGTATCACAATGCTTTATTTTTTCTAATGTCAAAGGTAATTTCTTTTTAAAAATGTTGTTATATTTGTCACTTGAAAGCGGGCCATTCTCTCCCATACTCATGGAGTAAGAGTAGTAGGTCTTACTGGAGGACTCTGCTGCCTGGTTGCTCCTCATTTTACATTCGGACCAGGCCCCCTGCCCCCAGCTTATATCTCATGTCATCAGATTGCATCAGCAACTAAAGCTCATTGCTGAGATGCCACTCTGTCCCCCCATCATTCCTGCTTATTTCTTGGTGACTTTAGCTCCTGGTTCACTGTCACTGTCTCTAAAAGTTATTCTTGTACTTGGATTTCAATGTAGGCGTAGATGATCCTTCCAACACTCTCTCTCTCAGTTTTTGAACTTCTCTTTCTAGTGATCCTGTCTTCCACTGTGACAGTAATATCTTGGCAAAACTACGTCGTCATTTATGCCTGTGGCCCCTCCATGATCTGAATTTTAAGTGTCACACTTGCTGCCCATCACATGTTATACTTCTGGCTCACTCCCTTATATCACAACTCCAGCAGTCTCTGATCCACTGGGGTCTGTAATTCATTGCACCTACCACCATTATGCTGTTGCCTGTCCCTTCACATCCCCTCTTTTCTCTTTACTGTGCTTCCGTGGTCAGTCACAAGCACTCCTTTGCTTTCCTGGTCTTGCTTCATCACAGCCGTGTCAGACTCCACCCCTGGTTAAATCTATCTTGTCACCTACTCTGTACCAGCCCCCATGCAGAGGAATGAGGCTGGAGAAAAACACAACCCTAATAACCCTTCAGTGAAATTCATGATCACATGTGAGACCTTCAGGCTGCTTGGCAATCACTCTTCCACTGTTCTGCATGCTTATTTCATGTGTCTTCTCTTTCCTGAAATGTTCACCCCTTCCCCCCCATCCTGATACTTAGCTGATGACTTTGCCTGTGGTCCTAAGAAAATGGAAGCAAACTGAAGAGGAGTCCCCAGTCTGCCTCCAGCCAGAACTTCCCAAGGTCACCCCAACTGTGCCTCCTCTTGCTTGCTCAAGGGCATCTCCTCCCTCTCCTCTGCATCCCTACTGTTTCCTTTTCTAGCGGATCCTTTTCATTAGCACCCAAGGTATTATTTTTCCTCTCTTAAAAGAACTGTTCTCTGGATCCCACCTCTCTCTCCAGCTATCACATTTCTCTCTTGTCCTTTATGAAAGAGTTCCTCAAGAATTTATATGCCCATGGTTGCAGTTCCTCTCCATTCATTCTCCTAAAACCACTCCAAACAGGCGTAACCCCTACCATTCAAGTAAAAGTGCTCTGAAAGTAGCTACAGATTTCCCTGTCGCTAACTCTAGGGGTCAGTTCTCAGTCTTTATTTTATTCGTCTCTAGGCAGTGTTGACACAGTTGATCATTCTGTCCTCCATGAAGCACTTTCTTCACCTGGCTTCTAGGATCTCTCACAGTCTCGTGGTTTCCCTTTCATTCTCCTTTTGCTGATTCTTCTTCCTGATATTGGAGGGCACAGTCCTTGGACCTCCTCTTTGTCCCACTCACTGCCTTTGTCATCTTCCATCGCCTGGTTTGCAATACCATTGGACACTGTACTCACGTTTCCAGCTCTGGCCCAGCGCCCTCCCGCCACACTGCATACTTCTGTTTCCTGTCATCCACTTGACAGCTCCACATGTTTGTGCAAATCTGAACTCCTGATCTCCCCTCAGGCAAACCTGATCCCACACTCTTGCTTATCCCTCTTACAGGCAATCTGATTCTTCCAGTTGTTCAGGTTGAACATTTTGGAGGCCTCCTTGTCACTCCAAGGATTTTTTCCTCTTAGAACCACATCCAGTCTGTGAGGAAATCCTGTTCATGCAGAATCCAGTGGCGTCGCACACCTTCAGAGTCACTGCCCTGGTGTAGGCCACCATTATTCTTGCCTGAATTTCTGCAGTGGGCTCCTTACTGGTCTCCCTGTTTCCCCCTTTGTCCCACTGAGGCTGGTCTCAGCCACCAGCAGAGTGAACCTTTTTTTTTTTTTTTAAAGATTTTATTTATTTGACAGAGACACACAGCAAGAGAGGGAACACAGCAGGGGGAGTGGGAGAGGGAGAAGCAGGCTTCCCGCCGAACAGGGAGCCCGATGCGGGGCTCGATCCCAGAACTCTGGGATCATGATCCGAGCCCAAGGCAGATGCTTAACTGACTGAGCCACCCAGGCGCCCCCAGAGTGAGCCTTTTTGAAATGGAAACAGGTTGTATCACCCTGTGTTCACAATTCTGCAGTGACCTCCCATTTTACTTGCAATAAAAGCTGGAGACCTTACAGTGATCCACAGGGTCCTGAGTGATCCTGCCTGACTTTGTCTTCCCTTACCCTTTTGCCACAGCCAGTGGTCTTCCAGTTCAGGGCCTTTGCACTGGTGGCTCCTGCCTGGAGCGCTCGGCCCTCCAGTGACCGTATGGGTGACCCGCTCCTCCATGACCTACTTGACATGGGTGAAAACTACCAAGCCTCCCCTCTTCAGCACTCTGCACCACTTTCCCTGGCTTTATTATGTTCCATAGCACTTATCACTAGCACCCTTGTCAATTTACTTGTTGGCCTGCTAATATCTATCTCTTTCCACTAGAATGTGAACTCCAGAGGGCAGGGTTGTCTGGGTTCAATCACTAGAAAATATCTAGAAAAGTACCTGGCATGTAGTGTATGCTCAATTAAATATACGTTGAGTGACTAAACAAATTTTACTGCTTTCAACAAATGTGTAATCCCTGAGACAAATGTTATTTTGATCTTTATTGTTTTTTTTATTGTACTGATTGATTAGCTCCATGCTAGCCTGTGATTGTTTCCTATTGGCAGACGACTTGACGTTTTCTTCAGTAGTCGCACATGAAATGAGAAGGCCAAGGCCAGTGTAAAGTAGATGTATCACTGCGGGGTTGTCGGTTGCACTTTCTTTTCCAGGTTTGTTCATTATTCTGAGAACATGATGATTTATTTGGCATGAGAATGCCCATTTACTGAAACGATGGTGAACGGTTTTCTCTGAGATGAATCCTGGCAGCAGGAAGCTTTCTTTAGGTTAAGCATTTGAAAAGGGCCCAGGAATAGGGTTCTTGAAAGTGAGGATGCTCATAGTTTGCGTTGTTATGTGATTTGCATCTTCCTTCCCTCCCTTTCCCCTCCCTCCACTTGGCCCTCCCTTCTTGTCTCCCTCCCTCCCTCCCTCCCTTCTTTTTTTTTTTTACTTTCTTTTGTCTCAGAAGTCCTTCTGGAAGCAAATTTTAGATGGAGGCTCATTTTAGGAATGTGACAATACATTACTATTCTCTCTCTCTCTCTCTCCCTCTTTTTTTTTTTTTTTAAAGATTTTATTTATTTATTTCACAGAGGGAGAGAGATCACAAGGAGACAGAGAGGCAGGCAGAGAGAGAGAGAGGGGGAAGCAGGCTCCCCGCTGAGCAGGGAGCCCGATGCGGGCCTCGATCCCAGGACCCTGAGATCATGACCTGAGCCGAAAGCAGAGGCTTTAACCCACTGAGCCACCCAGGCGCCCTCTCTCTCTCTCTTTTTAAAAAGATTTTATTTATTTATTTGACAGAGAGATTGAGAGACAACACAAGTAGGCAGAGCGGGAGGCAGATGGAGAGGGAGAAGCAGGCTCTCTGCTGAGCAGGGAGCCCGATGTGGGGCTCGATCCCGGGCTCGATCCCACAACTCTGGGATCCTGATCTGAGCTGATCTGAGCTGATCTGAGCCGAAGGCAGCCACTTAACCAACAGAGCCACCCAGGAGCCCTTACATTGCTATTCTCTTTAATACAGGGAAGACAGGCAGGTTGTAGCTTTTTATAAAGCAGGGTTTGGTGAATGGAAGTGGCAGGTAGCTCATCCCAGCCCCTGAGGGTCCTTCATGGGTTTTGGAACATAATTTACAATCACTGCTTTAGTTGAGGGGCACCTGGCTGGCTCAGGGGGTGGAGCGTAGGGCTCTTGATCTTGGACTTGTGAGTTTGAGCCTCACATAGGTTATAGAGATTACTTAAAAATAAAATCACTATTTTAGTTGATATTTTCTAGAAAACTTGCATGCCTTATTAAAAACAAAGATCTTACCTTAGTCTCAGAGAAGTTAGGTTCTAGTTTTGGTTCTGCAAATAACTAGCTTTATGACCTTGAATAAATCACTCAGTCTGCACAATTAATTGATTTGTTTGTAAGGTTAGGAGTGTGGACTAGATGACCTCACACTGATCACTTCATAAACTCCAGAGAACCGAATTGCTAATGCTTAATGGTTGAAGTGCGCTAACGAAGGGTTGTGTTTTATTATCTTCTTCCTCATTGCTGTAATTTCAGTTTTGTGTGTAGTGATTTTGTGACTTTCTCAAATACTGTATACAGTTGGGTTCTTACAAGCAATACTGTTTTGGGGATTATAGAAGGATTATATGATAGCATTTGGGATAAGCATGTTATCTCTAAATTGGGTTATTTTATGCAAGAGTTAAAAAACAGTGTGAGAAAGTCCTACAGTATTTAAAAATTTTATTAGCACTCTCTTGTAGCTTCTATTACATCTCTGAACAGTGGTTCAGAGTTGCATTAGATGATGTTGTTTTGAATCTGAGCATGGCTACATTTTGGCTTTGTAAACTTGGGCAAATTGCTTAGCTATTCTGTGCTTCAGTTTCCTTATCAATAAACTGAGGATAGTAATAGTACCTACTTCCTTGTATTGTTGTAAAAATGAAAGAAATTAATATATATGTAAAGCAGTTTGGTATATAGCAGCACTCAATAAATATTAGCTATTACCAACATAGTACAAATGCTTACTATAATTGTGAGTGTATTCTTTGCAGTCTTTTAAAATAAGCACGTAGCAATAGTTTTAATCATATCACACAAACAAAATTTGTGTTTTTCTTTCCTAAGTGGATCTAGAATTTTGCTTATTATTATTGTTATTGTTATTGTTATTTTTAAGTAAAGCTCTATGCCCGATATGGGACGTGAACTCATGACCCTGAGATCAAGAGTCACATGAAATTTTTCTTTTTTGTATTTAGTAAGAAGACCTTCTAGGATAGACTGAGCATTTATTTTCAGGTCATTTTGTACACTTTTAGATGCCATGGTTAATTTTCATATGAAACTCATTTATTTTTTCTTGTATGTTTGCTGTATGTTTGATATGTTTTTCTGGTAGGATTTTTGAAAAAATAACCTATCCATATTACATTCCCCCTCCCTTTCCCCTGTATCTTTTCTTCTCCCTTCTTCAATGGCTTGGTACTGTACTCTTTTGTTTGGAATCACTATAGTTGACTCATGGTTTACCTAAGCATACCTCCCCCGCATCCAATTTACAGCCAATTTATTTAAAGCATTTGCAAATCTATTCGTGGGAGAGAGGCTACACTCCTGTACCAGAGAAACCTCAAAATTCAATGGCTCAACTGAGATCCAGGTTTGTTTCTCTCTCACCTTACAGTTCAGAGTTGATGGGTGGCTTTGGTGGCTCTGGTCTATAGGGCCTCTCAGGGATCCTGGTTCCTTCTTTCTCACTGTTTGCCAGTCCACAGTGTTGTCTCATCTTCTTGGTTGTGCCTGGCCCCTCAGTTCCATGTCCAAGTTCTAGTCCAAAGGAAAGGGAAGAGAGGAAGGAAAAAAGGCAATTTCCTTTGTAAAGGATGTGACCTAGAAAGCGCAGGTTCGATTCTCTTGCCTTCCCACGGCCTGCAGCCAGGTCACGTGGCCTGCCTCCGAGCTTGAGAAATGTGTTTTGTGGTGAGGCGCCCCAGGGCTGAGCTCAAACCTCAGGGGAGAGGGCGAGGGCTGGATTTCTGATAGCAAAAAGAACGGGAGAATGGATCATGCTAAGTATAAGTATACTTGTGTAACAACTTGGTAAGCCCGATATGAATTTCAGAATTCTCCAAGTCTTCAGAGTTCAGTGCCAGAACACGGTGGCAGGGAGGGCTGGCGTGGACTCTTTGCCTTTGTTTTCCCCTGTGGGCTTCGTTCCGCACTGAGGAAGCCTTTGCACACATGTCGCTGGTCACCCTGGCCAGACACCCGTGGTCTCTCTCCTATCCCACTTGGACACAGTGGTGCGAGAAGGGAGCTCCGTGGGAAGTGAGCGCAGGCCTCTTTGGGGCAGGATGATGGGGAGCCTGGATCCCTGGAGTATATTTTGAAAGAGATTGTATGGGATCTCAGCGCACACGTTCATCCGCTTGGCCCTGTGATCTCTCTGTCCCTTCCGGAGGCGGAGGGGTGGGGCTGGAAGGGGGCCGCGGTAAGGGCCTTGGAAAAGGCGGGGTTGCAGGCAGGGCCCCTGCAGTAGAGGTCTTAGGGTGGTACTCTAAAGAGAAGCAGTAGTTTGATTTACTTCTTATTTTCCATTTTGCCCATGCTGTTGCTTCATTAATACTCTTATTTATCATTTATAGTGTACATACTATATATTTAATCTACTAAGAGTGGAATGTTTTTGGAATGAATGGAGTGTCACTTTAATGGATGGTAAGGATGGATAAGGGCACACTGAGGGAGGCTAGAGAATATTCACTTATTTAGCTTAATGTTTTCAACAGCTTAAAAAAACAACCCTTTGAGTGGCCCTTGTGATTCAGTGGCAGTTTGCCCAGACTGAAGGGAGCCAGTGTTGGGAATGAAAACTAGATTCACTTTGAAAATCTTGAAAAAAAGTGACTGAACAAGTTATAAGAATGTGCTTAATGGCCTGGGTTCTCTGAGCGCAAGCGAAGTCCTCGGGCAGGCCGGGTTTGCACATTCCCCCTCTGCTCAGCCTTCAACTCTTTCCTCCTCCAAGCCCTGTGCCTGGCTGGCCAAGACTGGGGTCCTGGTTTCACCTGTCCCAGAGCAGAGTCCCTGCTGCCCCCTGAGACAGCCTGACGGCTTGTGCAGGGAAATATGGTTGCAATCGAGTATACGGGCCTGCTCTTGGGGAGAGTCGGCAGACCACCGCCTCCCGCAGTTGAGGGAGGGATGGGTTATCATACACTCTCCATCTCTTGTCCCGACCCTTGGAACCAGGTGTGTTTCAGGATTATTGGTTTCTTGAAAGTTTCAGATAGTTTATGGTACATCTATCACATACTACACAGCATCTTGGGGCGAGTTCGAGACAGAACCCTATAATTAAATATATTAATATTTCTGCAGCAAAGTGTATGAGTATTCATACTAACTAGGACACAAACAAGGTTATAAATAGCTTCAGGTCAGTTCAGGTCATGTTTGGCCGCCAATGGGTTATGACAAAACCGTTGGTTTCCAGAACTTTTCGGAGGCTGGCATCGTGAACCAGGGATTGTGCACCTGGGATGGGGACTGTTTTCTCAATGTTTACTCTGTGCCAGATGCTCTCACGTAGTGGATTCTGTAGTGCTCACAACAGACCTAGGAGGAATATATTTTATTGTCCCATCTTTTTTTTTTTTTTTCCTCCCTAACTCCCTTCCTTCTGTCCTTGGAAACTGAGGTTTAGTGAGATTGAGTCACTCGCTTGAGATCAAGAGGAGGAGGCCAGGACCCCAGGCCCGGACACTTACCTGCTATAAAAAGTTTCTAATTTGCTTGTTTGAAACTTTGGAATACAAATTGGCTCATAGAATCCTATTTCACATTTAATGGTAGCTGAAAGACAATACGGCACTAAAAGTGCCATTGGAAGTAATGACCCCTTACAATATTGTTTCTTGATAAAATGCCTTTGAAGTTCACCCAGCAGGGTCAGGAAGCAGGATCCAGAGACTTGTCCTTGTCTGTAGATGATCCTCCCCCTGCTGCTGCTTCCTGGGGCCTCCTCCAGGCCTGGCAGGGGTAGTCTGTCAGGCTCTGTTCCAGGACCGATGGGAGTGTGGGCTGGACATCGGCACAGTATAGGGCAGAGAGGGGAAGTTTTAGGTTTGTGGTGTGATAGAAGAGGTCGGAGATGGGGAAACAGGCTGAACTCCTGACACTGCTTGCTCAGGGCCCCATTGCAGACTCATGTTCCTGTTCTCACAGCAGTCCCCACAGACGTTCCAGAAGCAGGCATCAGAGAGGGGGTGCGTTTAGCCTGTTAGGTAGGGCTGCTGCTCGGCTAGCTTTTGCGTGTGGCAGCTTGAATGGGGCTGCTTGGCATTGGTAGGGTTCTGCCACGTTGGAATCCCTGCAGCTGCTCCGTGCCGATCCCGTGGAATGAGGAGCTGTGACTTCCATTGGCGGATGGGAACCCTGGGGGACACTCACTTAAGCTGCTTCAGCTCATCTCAGGAATTCGTGTTGTGGTGGCTCCTTCTTAGGCTGGTGAGGAGAGTTCCCTGCACACGCCCTCGTCTGAACGGAGGAGAAGCTGAAGGATTTCAGGATCTGTCTCCCCCAACTCCTTCATCCTGTACAGCCACTCTTGTTTCATTATTGTATTAAAAAGCACGTAGGCTGATATTGATTCTTATTTGGCCGTAAGTGGGGCTGATTGGCACTTACTGGCCTCTCAGCTCTCATTCGTGTATGTGTTACAGTGGGCTCCTTGGTGTGCCGATTGGGTGGACAGATGCAGTTGTGTTAAGAGAAAACCTCGGAAATTAGGAGGTCTGGATAGCTATATTCGTATACCAATCCCTTTGTTAGCGGTACCTTCTTTGACATGACCCTCACTTAAAATTCAACATGATTTGTTAAACTTTTACTTCATGTAATGTATAGGTCTAGGAGTCTTAGCCAAAGTCAGTGATTTTTATGGGAATACATTAACCTTTTAAAATTGTAACCAGTTAGTTACACCATAAAAACTAGCAATGTGTGAACTAATTGGTTGCTTGCTAAATCCAGAGCACATGAGGAAAATTAATTTTATATGGAGAAGGTAGTTCCTAAAAGCATGGAAGGAGCCTGAGAGCTAAGGTTATGTGCTGGGACTTTTCAAACACATGATTTCATTTCATCCCTACAGTAATTCTGTGGGGGAGATGTAATTTTTGTTTCATAGGTGAGGCTACATTTGAATTATTAGTCAAGTCTCACAAGTTTTTGGCAGTATTTAAAAGATGACACTCCATCTTGTTCCAGAATCCTACAGAAAGTCACATCAGGTGTAGAATTTGAAAAAAAAAAATCAACAAAAGTGCAGAGAGGGGAAGAATGAATTGATTAGTTAGATAAGGCTAAGAGGTGTTAGTTCACAGAAGTTAGGCTGTTTCTTTAATATAAGGTATCCTGTACCCTTTGTCTCAAATTTGTTTCAGAGTGCTGTATTAGGCAGTTCAGAGAGGCAAATGGTTGTTGTAAGACTGACATTATCCACAAATGTTTTTTATTTTTTTAATTAATTTTTTTAAAGTAGACTTCACACTCAACATGGGGCTTGAACTCACAACCCTAAGATCAAGAGTTGCATGCTCTACTGACTGAGCCAGCCAGGCGCCCCTATCCATAAATGTTTAACAAGAAGTTTACTAATGTGAAACAGTTTCTTTCCCCCTGGCCTTGAGGCCCCCGAAGACCTTTTTTCTGGAATCTCATAATGGGACAGTGAATGACAGGGAGAAAGCTACCTCTTCAGTTCTGTGTGATGTCTAGACTCACAGACTCTTGACAGGCGGCATCTTTTATTGGATAAGCCAGGTACAGATTTATAAAATCTTTTTTGAGAATAGAGATGGGAGGAAATTCTCCAGTGATCTGCCTTAAATCAGCAACACCTTTAAACGATCCTGGTATCTCAGTCAGTTATCAAACTTTTGTAATATGAGAATAATACCTACTGTTATCTTTCTTTTCATAAATTAATTAAAAAATGTGATCCTCAGACTTTCCTGTCAAAAAATTCTTCGCTATTTGATCCTGTCACATGGAACTTTCCTTAGTTGTGCATATATTTCTACTCTCACGGTATGTAATTCTTAATAGAAGCCTTCTTTCTGGGCTTTGTTCTTTCCTTCTTTCCTTTCTGGAAATGGCTTCCAGATGGGATTATTATTTTTTCTTGACCAACCTCGAGTCCTTCTGCTTTACCATTATCTGACTCATTATCTCTCTTCTGAGTTTCATTTTTGGCGTAGGTACTCTGCTTTTAGTATTTTTTAATACTCTGTAATATATACTGAAAATACTTGGCAGGGATTATGAGGCTGCACAATCATCTGGTAATGATACCATGCTCTGGACTTCTCTGCTACTCACAGTTTATTAAGGCAAAATCTTCCTGCAGTGTATTCCTTCTTTCTTACTCCTTGGTGTTTATTTAGAAGATAGCATGAAATACAGTGTTGCTTTGTTTCTTTCCTTTCAATGTCATTGCAAAAAAAAAAAAAAAAGAAAACAAATTTGTTTAAAATTTGTTCAAAGTAAAATAAATTTTTATAATATTTAATTAGGCTTTTTAAAACGAATCTTCCATCTTTTTCTGAATTAAACCACACACATTCTACCCTTTCAACATGATGGCCAAGGTAGCGCATCCCGTTGATTGGGCCACCCCTGGGGAGTGCTGTTTTGGGGCACGTCTGAGTGCAACACAGCGTTTCTGTCTGTTCTTGCATGTTGTTCTCTTTTGCCAGAGACCTTGACACTGTGAAGCATTGGTTGCTAACATGCTTTGCATTATTTGTTTTAGGAGACACCTACTTGTACTAGGGATTTAGAGTATTGCTCCTCAGGAGTGATTTCCGTGTGCCTCTTATTACTTATTACTAATGTTCGCGTGCCTCTTATTTTGTCTTCATCCTTTCTGTCAATAAGGGAGTCTAGTAAATTTTCCTGTAGGATTTTTTTTTTTTTAAGATTTTTATTTATTTATTTATTTGACAGAAAGAGAGACACAGTGAGAGAGAGAACACAAGGGGGGAGTAGGAGAGGGAGAAGCAGGCTCCCTGCTCAGCACGGAGCCCGATGATGCGGGGCTCCATCCTAGGACCCCGGGGTCATGACCTGAGCCAAAGGCAGACGCTTAACAACTGAGCCACCCAGGCGCCCCTTCCTGTAGATTTATTTGAGACTTTGTATCTATCTTCCGTTTTCCGAGCCAAGTTATTTAAGATAAATTTTTAAAAAAACGTAAACTCTGGGGTCTAAGTAGAAGATCCATAATGGTTCTGCTGCCTTTGAATGGATCTGTTGAGTTGCTGCAACAGTTCAGTGAGTTAAGGGTGTTTGGCTGGTACAGTTGGAGGCTCTTTTGTCCTTGTTATTATTACTGTTATTTCCTGCCTTCGTTCACCTTGCATCATTTGCTCTTGACTTTCTGCAGGCTGTTTGTTGAGGGAGGAGATAGCCACTACTTGGCTTGGCCCAAGTTACCAGGACTGGCTGAGTGGACTCTGACCCGTGTTTCCAACCTAGGATTGGCTGGCCTGTGCCTGATGCTTAGGCACACACAGTTAGACATACTGGTTGGATTTCATAGGGTCAGGAGTCAGGGGGACAGCAGAGTCAGTGGAGATTGAGGAAGGATATAAACCTAGGCAAGAGGGGCATTCTAGAGCAAAGGACAGTTTCTCATCGAAAGGGTTACAGAGGAACAAACATTAAAACAAATTAATGTAAAAACATTAATCAGATAAATTGGTGCCACTTGCTCTGTTTTCCACCCCTTCCTTTCAGTCATGGTGTGAAACATTAGAATCCAGGCTGATGATGGATTCACATAAGCCTCATTTAATACGGGAACATTCACCCGAGTCAGCTGTTTAAACTCTGTTAAGTACTTTTCCAACTCTGAGATTCTACTTGTGCTTTATGTACCAGATTCTCTAATGGCCTCTTCCTGCTGCTGGGGATGGAGTGGGGGGAGGTACTGGTCGAAATCACTCAGATAAGCTGATTGTTCCTTAGTGGCCATATGGGCAGAGATGTTTGGAATCAGCTGATAATTTTAAACCATCTCTAACTCATCCTGTTAAATACATTTGCACATGTTTAGTGTTTGCTTAGCTCTAACCCAACACACTACACGAAGTAATTTGGTGTATAAGAAGCATTACATTAACAAGAGGAGTAGCTTGAATGGTTTTGCATGCTTACTATGCTCATCACTGTTTAACTGTTTTAATATTATTTATCCACACATCCCACACCTTCCCCATCCACCCATTTATGTGTATATATGTTTGTTCACACTTGTATGTATATATACATATAGACATACGCACATGAATTCATTCACTCATTTATCTATTTTTAAAGATTCTATTTATTTATTTGTCCAACAGATAGAGTGCACAAATAGGGTGAGTGGCAGGCAGAGGGAGAGGGAGAAGCAGACTCCCCACTGAGCAGGGAGCTTGACACAGGACTCGATCCCAGTACCCTGGGATCATGACCTGAGCCGAAGGCAGATGCTTAACCTGACTGAGCCATCCAGGCGCCCCCACATGAATTCATTTAATTCTCCCTATGAAAGTGGCATTTCTATTGTCATCCCCAAGTTACAGTCAGGAAACCAAGGCACAGAGTGGCTTGGGAACTTACCCAGCCTAGCAGAGGTAGTGAGTGCCAGAGCGAGAATTTAAATCTCCATCGCTGTGTCACACTCTTCACCACTACCCTGTAGTGCTGCTCAGTGCTCAGTCTTCAACTCCAGGCAAACACTAATTATAGCTAATAAGTCCAAAGTTATTATTATTTTTAAAGATTTTATTTATTTGAGAGAGAGAGAGGGCGAGCAGGGGGAGGGAGAAGGAGCAGACTCCCCGCTGAGCAGGGAGCCCGATGTGGGGCTTGATCCCAGGACCTTGGGACCCTGGGATCATAACCCGAGCCGAAGGCAGACGCTTAACTGACTGAACCACCCAGGCGCCCCCAAAGTTTTTTTGTTATGAGAAAATCTAAAAAGCTATATAGTTTAAAAAATGGAACTTGGTTTTTGTTGCTTAGCATGTATGGGCCTTTGTTTGGTGTTTGACTATTTCTGTTTGTTAAGTAGAGACTTTAGTTGTCTGGATGTTTATGTAGTAAACAGTCTTTGTGACTCCCTTCAGTGTGTTCTATGTCAGTGAGTTCTCATTGAGTGTGTCCACTGATTGACCATCTCCCATGATTGACCATCTCTCGCTGATTCCCAGAAGTTTGTGAGTCACCTTTCACGGTGGCCCTGCAGGTGACTCTGGGCCAGGAATTTATTTCAACCACCCAACTCACCCTCGTGACTTACCATGTAGGGCTTCTGTCTTTCCTTATGAGGTATTGGAAATGAAAGAAACTGACTTAGAAATGTTTTCCAGCAGGGGCCTATTAAATGAAACTGATATTTTGGTGGGCAGAGTGTTGAAGAAAAAGCAAAAGGATTTCATGGACCATTTAATGTCCCTGCCATTGAACAGTGTTTGACATGTAGGGACTGGGTATGTATATCAAGGATTAGCAAATAGAACACTTTAGGCTTAAGTCATAGGAAAATGTGCAGGGAGGATTTGATTTTGACTTTTTTAGAAGACACATTCTGTTTAAATGTAGAGAGTGGCACTGTTTTTGTTTGCCTGGGGATTCAAGGTCTAATTCCCCCCTTTAAGTGACAAAGACATTTGTAGTTATGAAGGAAACTTGGCAATTCTTAAATTTGGTGATTGGATTGATTATACTTCCTTCCCTGGGCTATTAAATTATCACGACCACAAGGTGAATTGTGGATTAAATGCTATAAATATTGTTTGTAAATATTTTAACATCATTCATCTCTATTCCTCTTATCAAGACAAATTGATTATTATAATTGACAAGATTACTATCATTTGAATGAGAGCAGAACAATCCTCCTGCTCAAATTAATGACGTGATGGGAAAGAGCAAGAAAATAAAATTTTCAGATACTCTGTTTTGAATGTTAGGGACTATTAAATATTCTTGGATTAGAAACTGTGGAGCACAACCTTAATATTTATTTGGCTTTAATATTTGAAGTCACTTAATAGTATTTACCTTTATTTTTTTCCTCCAGCTAAACTCAGAAACATAATAATTTAAAGAAAATGAAGGAAGACATTAGGTATTTCTTGCTTTCTTTTATTTTTGTGATATATTAAAGATATATCACAATGTGGGCAAAATAGAGTTTCTAGGACTTTCAGTGACTTCATCAAACAGGCTGTATGTGAGTTTCTAAACCAAGTAATTTTTTTTTTTTTTGAAGATTTATTTATTTGGGGTGGAGGGGCAAAGGAAGAGGGAGAGAGAGAGAAACTTAAAAAGACTCCACACTGAGCTCAGAGCCAGAGATGGGACTTATTTCATGACCCGGAGAGCATGACCTCAGCCGAAACCAAGAGTCGGACGCTTAACTGACAGCCACCCAGGTGCCGCTTGCCCAGGTAATTTGGGCAAAAGTTTGCAGTTTTATAAATTTGCTGGCAAACCTTATCTTTCTTTGCCTGAGAAGTTTTCACCCTCCTTGGTTCCCTGTAGTCAATTTCACAGGCTTTTGTGGGAAATATTGGCATCTAGCTATGCAGTTCTTTCTGGTTCCAAAGAAGGTCTTGAAAAATTATTTCTGTATTTCATAATGTTACTATTAAAAACATGCACATTCCCTTTCAGTCCAGATGGGAATTACTTTCTGCATTTTTAAAACTTATGGGCCATCCTCTCTATTGGTCACAAGGTACTGAGCATCTGGGTTAAAGGACCATCTATATTTTGTCTTCATTATTAATATACTTGATACTGTTACAAAGTTTTTTTAGTAAATATGGATGAACTTTAGGTTTCTATGTTTATATATTTTTAGAGATAAAATTTATTTGAACTTCTAATAAGGTTTTATTTATTTATTTTATTTTTATTTTTATTTTTTTAAAGATTTTATTTATTCATTTGACACAGAGAGAGAGATTACAAGTAGGCAGAAAGGCAGGAGAGAGAGAGGAGAGAGGAGGAAGCAGGCTCCCTGCTGAGCAGAGAGCCCGATGCGGGCCTCGATCCCAGGACCCTGGGATCATGACCTGAGCCGAAGGCAGCGGCTTTAACCCACTGAGCCACCCAGGCGCCCTCTAATAAGGTTTTAATGCAATTTAGTGTTTTCAGTATATAAAGTGAATTGAGGTTCCCAAATAGCAGCTGTAATTTGGCTGGATTAAATTACTGAATGTACAGTAAAATTTCACATTTGAAGATAAAGGAAAGAAATGTAACTTGATGCTATATCTATAAAATTTTGCTAAATATGAAACGACTGTATCGTATTATAAATATTAAATTCCAATTCCAAATTGGACCTAATCAGGAAAAGAATAATTAACTGACAGTTATATCTGATGCTATTATGAATATTATTATACAAAGCCTGGTTTTGACAAAAAGGTATTCAGCAAGATTGTCTTTCGGAATTTGAGAGTATAAGAATCAAGTCTTGGGCGCCTGGGTGGCTCAGTGGGTTAAAGCCTCTGCTTTCGGCTCAGGTCATGATCTCAGCGTCCTGGGATCGAGGCCCGCATCGGGCTCTCTGCTCGGCAGGGAGCCTGCTTCCTCCTCTCTCTCTGCCTGCCTCTCTGCCTCTTTGTGATCTCTCTCCCTCTGTGAAATAAATAAATAAAATCTTTAAAAAAAAAAAAGAATCAAGTCTTGCCTGCACGCTACCGCCATGTGAAACCAGAGCCTGGCTCATGGTCATGAGACCATTTTTGGACACTCTCTAAGAATAAATTGAAGAGAGCAGAACTTGCACTTAAAAGTGGAAGCTTGCTGCCATAATAATTACAGCAAAAAGAACAAAAAAAAAGGAATAACTAATATGGCCAAAGGGAAGTAGAGACAAAGCGGCTTTGGATGGGCAAGGCATCACGTGTTGGAAGATGATGGTGGAGTGGTAACTACTGCGGGGTCCAGGGCGGAGGGTGGTGACAAGAGTCCTCCTATTGCACCACTCAGACTTTGTAAGCCTCCTGATTTTGAGTAACTAGTACTCCCTGAGGTTGGATCAGGGGAAAGTGGGAGATGTTTGGGGCTAAAAACTAGGAGTTTGGTTGAGGTCTGTAAACAGTTTACCTTGACTCCTAGATCTTTCCTCTTCTTCCCTACCTGCACAGGAGAACATGGATTTATATATTCTCTGGAGAAATTGAACTCTGCCTTGGGATCTCTGTCCGAGAGAATGGTAAGGTTCTGGTCTTAAAACCAAGAAGATGAAAGGACACCAAGACTGGGAAACCCCAGAACTGTTGAAGCTATATCAGCCCCAAAGCAGAGGATGCTTTTACTGGGAAGATAGTAAGGTCACAGCACGGCATTTGATGACCTACTTTGAGTTCATCATTAGCAGGCGACACCCAAGCACATAGAATTTGGGCATTTGACTGCCTCATTTTGAAATGTGAGGGGCTGCCAGGAGTCAGATGTTTGAGGAAAGCTTCCATTATTCAAGCCAAATCCAACCAACAGGAAAAAGAAACCTAGGGGAAAGGGAGGAAAATGATATATATTATAATAAATACCCTCAGAGAGGTGGGAAAATAATTGTATCTTTGAAATAAGAACAGAACGCTATAAAAATCAGATTCAGAGAATAAGAAAGGAATCTTGGAAATTGTATGATATCAGAAATAAAAAACTGGATAGACACTGGAAGAGTAGATGTAACAGAGTAAATCCTTAATTACCATAACAAAAATGTTGTAAATACTATCTGACTGACAATCAGGAAATGGCAGTGTTGGGAAGCCTGGGTGGCTCAGTTGGTTAAGCAGCTGCCTTCGGCTCAGGTCATGATCCCAGGGGCCTGGGATCGAGTCCTGCATCGGGCTCCTTGCTCAGCAGGGAGCCTGCTTCCCCCTCTCCCTCTGCTGCTCCCCCTGCTTGTGCTCTCTCTCTCTGACAAATAAATAAATAAAATCTTAAAAAAAACCAGCAGTGTAGCGCACTATTTAGAAATGCATAAATGTCAGAACAAATAGCTAATAGATAGAAGGGAGTAGTCTCTTGAAAGAAGGACTGAGGCAGGACTGCTGGATTTTTTATAATCCTATTTGATTAAAAAAAGGCAAACTGTGTATTTATTGCTTTGATAAAAATTGAGAAACATGTAATGAGATATTTACTTTGGAGATCATTTTGTTGAAAAATTTTATTGACGGTATAGAAAATTCTACACAATATTACTTTTTTGGCAGCCACATAAGCCTCTGTGAATACTACAGTCCCCTCAATCTTTTCAGTAGTTGTCTTCTCTCAGCATTGGTTTCTAGCTGCAGTGAGGCATGGTTATTATAAGGTTTTGTACACCTTCCTCATGCCTGGCTGGACAAACTTTGTGGCTTTAACAATCATTTATTGTGCATGTGAATTGCAAATGTCCCAATTATTTTGAGACAAGCTTCTCACATTATAGCCAAGTACTTTCTGTATTGCTAGTGATTATGGGAATGTTTTCTGTCAGACATTTCACACATCGTGGTTGTAATGAAATACAAGTGTAAGGAACTAAACATCTGAGCACTAAGAGCAAGCAGACCTTCAGGCTGAAATGGTCTCTTTCCAGCACTTCCTGACTTATAAACTTTTTTTTTTTTTTTTTGGTGCTAAGTGGACTTCTACTCTTATCTCTCACTTATAACCATGCGTGGCTGTTGTGGCAGTATGGACTTTCACAGAATTTTAGAGCTGGAAGATGTTTTGAGGGACCATCTTCTCCACTTCTGTTGCCTGGTAATTGAGGAAACTGAGTCCAGGAGTAAGGAAATGACTTTCTCAAGACTAAAGAGCCGTCCCGAGCTCAGTATGCTCATGCTGCTTTGGGCTACCCGGGCCCTGAAGGGAACTGTTGGCTCACTTTCCTTCAGATCTCACATGATTGTTGATGGTTTTCTCGTGGATGCACGTCTGACAAGAAATGCTTTCACAGATTTCCAAGAAATGTTCTGGTGGGAATGGTTGGGGCTGTGAACTTCTAGAAGGATTTTAGGTTTCTGTTCACTGTGTGAAGTTGAGGGGGGTTTGTTAATATGCTGAAAGAGATGTGACTTCTGTCTGTGGATTAAAGCCGGCAGACCTTGGGCTCCAAGTCATCAGTGTCAGCACAAATAGGGAGAGCGTGAGGGAGAGAGGAAATGGGAGGAAGAACAGAATAAGGTTGTGAGGACTTTTTCTGTCCTGTTGTTTTCCTTTTGGTGGGAAAGGGCGAGAAAGTTACTGAACATAACTGGAGCTGTTGAACTGAACTGGCCCAAAACTGTCTCAATTTGTGTGAGAGAAAAGCCGTGGTGTTTAGTCCTTCAGAGGAATTCTCATCATGCCGTTGGGGCCTGCTGCCATTGAATTCTGCAAAAGTTGATTTTTGTACCTTCTCTGAACTTTTTTCTGCTGACCACTGCCCTTCTAACTCCATCCAGGCCTGGCCTCTCCTTTCTCATCAGAGCTCCTTTTTTTATTGGTGTTGTGGGTATTAATGGTTGGCTGATTAAAGCCACTCACAGTAAGGTGTTAATGATGACTCTGTTACTCCTCCTGCTGGGGTGTGCGCATGTGTTCACAGAGCTGTTACAGAAATAAGATGGGGCCAATCTTCAGTTGGTAGGTTGTAGCTATGGAAACACCTGGTAGAAAAGAGTATAATATATTTTGTAACATTGTCTGCTTTGTATCCTCATTTTACAAATCCCAGGGGCTCACCGACTCCATGATATGTCTTTCTGGAAAAAAGTTAGAGAAGTTTCATCATTATCAAGGATATGTCAAAAAAAGTGCTCGCTGTCATTAAAGATTTGGAAACAACGCAAGTTTCCACCAATGGATGAATAGATAAAGAAGGTGTGGTGCGCGTACGCACGCACGCGCACACACACACACAGGAATATTATTTAGCCATAAAATAGAAGGAAATCCTGTGAAAATTTGCAACAATGTGGATGAGCTTTGAGGGTGGAATAAGTCAAAGACACCAGACAAAAATCAAATATTGTATAATCTCACTTATATGTGGAATCTAAAAAAAAACCAAAAAACACCAAAACAAACAAACGCAAAGATACAGAGAACAGATTGGTGATTGCCAGAGGCAGGGAGTGGGGCAGGGGAGTGGGGAAATGGGTGGAGGTGGTCAGAAAGTACGAACTTCCAATTGTTAGATAAATAGGTCTTGAGGATTAATATATAGCATCGCGACTATATTCAGCAACACAGTATTGCATATTTGAAAGTTACTAAGAGAATAGGTTTTAGGAGTTCTCATCACAAGAAAAAAAATTTAACTATGTGCATCGATGGATGTTAACCAAACTTCTTGTTGGGGTGATCATTTTGCAATACATACATATATTAGATCATAATGTTGTACACCTGAAACTAATACAATGTTATATATCAATTATATCTCAAAACAAGAACGAGAGTATATCAAGGATATCTAATAGTTGAACTGTATAGTAACTATTAAACTTGTAAATGTCCCTTGAGTATTTCTGTTTTTATAGTTGTTTTTTATTGAAACTAATGAAATAAGTATTTCTATTATAAAAAAACTTCATTAATAATTCTGTTTATTTTGAATTGTCTTTCTTTCAAAAATGTTTTATTCCTTTTTCCCAAAGTAAAAATATGTTCAACCCATTGAAAACCAAATATAAGCATTTTTTGGTACATCAAAGGTTTCTATCTCATGATAATGAGGTAGATTAGGGTTTTTATTCCTTATCCTCATCACCCCCTTACTCTTTTTTTGACACCCATTGGCCCCTTTAGCAGTGCGGTGCACCAGACAAATGTTTTTGAATGTGTAAAATGCATACATGACATTATAAAGGAAAACTGATTATATTGAAGTTCACTTACAAAATAGTTAAACAGCCTGTGACAGAGTAATTGTTGTTTTTTATGAATACATTCAATGTCATGATCTAACAGTTGGTCCATAACTGTTTTGAGGGATGATGAGCCAAATAATTTTTCAGCTGTAATGTGAAGTGAAAATGGCTGTGATTTTTGCTGGTAATACAGCCAAAGTTACTACGAATCGTGTGTTTTATGATTTATGTTTGTAGTAAAAGGAGGTGCAAATTTTTGTTCGGGGCTAGTGAAATAGTTAATTTTTCTTGCTGTCCACGTTCATGGACCGCTTGCCTTTTAATAACCCCTGAAGAAGCTGATGGCTTAAGAATAACATTTATGGGGCGCCTGGGTGGCTCAGTGGGTTAAAGCCGCTGCCTTCGGCTCAGGTCATGATCCCAGGGTCCTGGGATCGAGGCCCACATCGGGCTCTCTGCTCGGCAGGGAGCCTGCTTCCTCCTCTCTCCTCTCTCTCTGCCTGCCTCTCTGCCTACTTGTAATCTCTCTCTCTGTGTCAAATGAATAAATAAAATCTTNNNAAAAAAAAAAAAAAAAAAAAAGAATAACATTTATGTCCGTAGAGCAGTATGCTATGAAGAGTATTTTTATAGACAACAGTTTGAAATGGAAATAACTTTTAAAAAATAATAATTTTATTTTAGAGAGGGAGAGAGAGTGAGTGGGCAAGTGGGAGGGGCAGAAGGAGAGGGAGAAAGAATCTCAAACAGGTTCCTTGTGATCATAGAGCTCTACATGGGGTTTGATCTTATAACCCTGAGATCATGACCTGAGCTGAACCAAGAGTTGGGCACTTAACTGACTGTGCCACCAAGGCACCCCTGAAATGGAAATAACTCTTTGCTGAGTTCTCCATATGCCAGGCACTGTGCTGGGCATGGTCAGCAGAATCGATGAACACAACAGTTTTGGTGTTCATCTTCTGGAATGTGTTGACTAGTAGAAGAAACAGATATCAAACCCCAGAATGTACAAATAGTTAGATGTTTACTTGCTAGGGGATAAAGGTCCTGAAGTGCTGTAATCATGTATGGGGAAGGGACCTGAAATGGGTGCTAGTGGTGAGGGAAGCCATATTTAAGTTGACACTTGACTATTGACTGAGGGCATAACTTGGCCCACAGAAAACCGGAATGAGGACAGGGACTGGTAATGAAGTGAGCAGAGGCTGCACCTTGAGGTCGGCAAGATTTGCAGTTTGCATTTCATTCCGTAGTATTTTTAATCCTGGGTAAAGAGCATAGTTTACCTTTGAGTTTGATGGCATACACATATTATTTAGTATATTAATCAGAGCTAGACACTTAAGAACATTTTTTATTGTTTAAATCCTAAACATTTTCCCTCACCCGAATTTTCATTTGGCACAAATTCAAGGAAAACCTAAGGAGAATTAAGGAAGTGCTTGACTCCTGCGTATTCTGAGCAATTTGAACAGCGATGTTTGTAGAAATGTATGCCTTACCTGACTGTCCCTGGGCAGGTAAGTGCTGTCACACCTGCGGATTTTAGGGCCACAGGCTCCACAGCCTGGCAGAGGCTCAGATGGAGTAGACCAGGATTGGGCTGTGCTCAGAGGCAGGAATGTAGCCATTCTGGTCCGGGCAGTTGGGGAAGGACTCCTCTCTCTCCGGTTTCCATACTGTTTGGCTCTGCTTTTCAATTTGACTCCATCAAAGCACACTCTCCGGTGGACGGCTACATACGTCTTTGTGACTTCAGAAAACATGCATGGTTGGTTTATGAATCTTAACCACCTTTGAACGACATGCTGAGTCAACGAGAAATGGAAGTGACGTTTGATTCTACACATGGAGATGACAAAGGGTCACAGGCAGGTAATGAACCCTCACTTAGAATGTTATGGTGGCTTAGGTTTTTGTCTAGGGGTTGTAGACAGGAAACCCAGGCATGACTCAGTGAGCCAGGAATTAGTGTGAAAATTCCTGAGCAACAGATTCTAAATTAGTTTGTCCTCTGGGTGATCTTGGAGTTAAATTTTTTTTCTCTGAATATTATGAAAGGAGGTAGTTACATGTAAAGAATCTTACAATGTCCATTATTAACAGCATTTTGGAAATATGATGTGCTCTGTTTTTTTTTTTTTTTTTAAAGATTTTATTTATTTATTTGACAGAGAGAGAGAGAGAGATCACAAGTAGGCAGAAAGGCAGGCAGAGAGAGAGGAGGAAGCAGGCTCCCTGCCGAGCAGAGAGCCCGATGTGGGCCTCGATCCCAGGACCCTGGGATCATGACCTGAGCCGAAGGCAGNGAGATCATGACCTGAGCCGAAGGCAGAGGCTTTAAACCGCTGAGCCACCCAGGCGCCCTGATGTGCTCTGTTTATAGCGTTGTAGATCTTCACGGATAGGACCACTTCCGGCCTCCCAGCCTCATTCGGGGCCTGGCACTTGAGGCATGCTTGCGACTGTCAATGAATGGGTGCCAGCGTCTAATGATACTCTCTGGAATTTATTCCCTCACTTTCCTGTGATGCAAGATTTGCCCAAAAGTGTTTGTTGTATGACAGTCCTTGGGGGATAGAAATCATCCTGCCCCCAACACTATAAATGGGTTAGCAAACTGTATCCATGGTGCTACTCCAGATTTCCAACACTGGGTAATGAGTTAGTGTTGGTGGCGCTGCTGCAGTCATTTAATTTGTCCGTTCTTCTTTTGGTTTGTTCATTCACTCTCTTAATTTCATATCTGCTGGTGCCAAGTTCCCTATAGACTGCTGGGAAACAAAGACAAGGCAAGACCCCTGCTTCTGGGTCCTTTTTTTTTTTTTTTCTTTAAAGATTTTATTTAATTATTTGACACAGAGAGATCAGATCAGAAGTAGGCAGAGAGGCAGGCAGAGAGAAAGGAGGAAGTAGACTCCCTGCTGAGCAGAGAGTCCCATGTGGGGCTCCATCCCAGGATCCTGAGATCATGACCTGAGCCGAGGGCAGAGGCTTTAACCCACTGAACCACCCAGGCGCCCCCCTGCTTCTGGGTCCTTGAGCACAGTGATTCCGCACAGCGTGGTAAGAGGTATAATAATGTCACACACAAGGTGCTGTGGGAACACAGGTGAGGGGGAGTTAACTTCTGGTGTCTTTGCTCTTCCTCGGAGGGTCAGGGGATGTTTTCCAGAGGAGGGATCTGTGATGTGGCAGAGAAGAGTGTGGAAGAGAAAGATTCTTGGCCAAGGAAAAGTATGTGTAATGGCAAAGGCATGTCCGGTGATCGTGTGGAGAGATGCCATTTCCATATTTACCATGTCCCTCCTCTCTCACTCCCCATGGCGCCATCCATGGCCGGCTTGCAGCTCTGGGTCCAGCCTCTGCCTGGAGTACCTGTCCTCCGGCTCTTGGCTGGCCCCTTCTCCTCTTCCTGGGACTGGGCGCTGGATTAAATTGCCTCTCTTCTACATGCCTGTCCTGACTGCCTTTCTAGATCTCAGCCTGTCCTCTTTTGCCACTTGTCCTGTCACTTGTTTTAGCCCACTAGTCACAATGCCAGTTGCTTTGTTGACCTTGTTGTTGATAGGTACCCCAGACTGTGACCTCCGCCAGCCAGGGACCAAGATTTCCTTGTTCACCACAGTGTTTGTAGTGCCTTACACAGTGCCTGGCCTGTTAGGGATGATAGATCCTTGCAAATGAATCAATGCATGAATGGAAAGATGTCACTTAAACAAAGCACTCTTCGTGTACTTGCTATTCCAGTTTATTCCTTGAATTTGAAGTAATTCTTAATTAGGCATTTAGGATCTCAGTTAAGCATTTTATTCAAGACCTTTAAAAGGTAAGAAAAAGTAGAGTTATTTGGGATCTTGGAAGGAATGACTTGAAAAATATTAGCATTCTTTCAATTGAATATATATGGATAAGAGGCATTCTGTTTGGATTACCTAGGTTATAAATAAAAGGGAAATTCATTAATTTAAAGAAAATTGAATGAAGAGTACATTAAGTTCTTTTTTAAGTGCATTAAAAGTGCATTCTTCTTTTTTTTTTTTTAAGATTTATTTGAGAGAGAGAGAAAGAGCACACACACCAGCAGGGGGGAAGGGCAGAGGGAGAGGGAAAGAGAGAATCCTAAGCAGACTCTATACTGAGCACAGAGCCTGAGGCGGGGGATGGATCCTAGGACCCTGAGATCATGACCTGAGCAGAAGGCAGACACTTGACCTACCGAGCCACCCAGGCGCCCCTAAATGGACTTATTCTTTATGATAATTTTACAAAATTGTTTATTATACTATATTTTTATTTGTGCATCTCCGTTTTGAGACATCTGATAATTTTCATGATTTAAATTATCTGTGCTCTGAAACTTTATTTTTATAATTAATATAATTATTTAAGCCCTTCATCTTATATAAATCAGTGATGTTCTCACACTGATAGTCTTCTTTTTATTTAATACAATATCAGCGCAGCAGACATTCTCCGTCCATGAGCTCAGTCTCATGTCCTTTTCCTCTACTCGTCCTCTCAGTTTTTATAATTCATAAAATGGCTTCGTCTCTACGACGTGTCGTCCATACTCCTGTTTATCTCATACACATCACATTGAGCACATTTTCCATAACATATTACCTGTGGGTTATTTTTATCTTGTTGGATAAGATAAGATCACACAACAAAATTTATTTTGTATATTTTATAGTAATGGCAGGTGGAAAATGCTCTGTGACGTGGCACGTTGAAAGAAAGGAAAATGTAGGGCGCCTGGGTGGCTCAGTGGGTTAAAGCCTCTGCTTTCGGCTCAGGTCATGATCTCAGCGTCCTGGGATCGAGGCCCGCATCGGGCTCTCTGCTCAGCAGGGAGCCTGCTTCCTCCTCTCCTTGTCTCTCTCTCTCTGCCTGCCTCTCTGCCTACTTGTAATCTCTCTCTCTGTGTCAAATAAATAAATAAAATCTTTAAAAAAAAAAAAAAAGGAAAACGTAAAGGCCAAACTGCCCCAGGGATGATGACTATCTTCCCCACTTGGTCTCTTTGGAATGAGAATCCCTTGTGCGTAGTCTGTTAAGGCCAACGGGTGGCTGACAGGCATATCGGCTTCCGCCAGGAGATAGATGGCTGGCAACTCCTGATCTGTTCATTAGTGAGAGCTCTTGCCCTTGGCCCCCGAATCTGACCTTCAGTTCTCTTTTTGAGGAAATGGGAAAAAACACATTTGGATACTACTCTGAAGGTTTGATTTTGGCTATTTCTGTTTGCAAAGACAACTTCTTGTTTAACCGCTTGTTTGTTTCATTCATTCATTTGCTAGATATATTTTGCCACCTACTATATCCAAGGTGTTACGCTGGTCACTGGGTATGAAAAAATGTTTTGGTATGATCAATGTTTAAATTATTTTGGAGTGAACTGTTTGGGGGAGAGGATGATGTGAAAGAAGTCATGTGTCAGCAGAGACATATTTTGTGGTCTGTGTGGTAATTTTTTTTTTTTTTTACAAAATTGCTACTGGTGAGAAAATGATGATGATTTGCACCTCTGACATCATTGCTAATGTTGGGTTTCTGGGCTTGGGCTCTTTGTGCTGCGGAGGCAAAAGGCGTTTTGAGAGGCTTAATTTCACCGGAACGCTGCACCTGTTGCTGGCTATTCTTGTGTTTGAAATCCAGAACCTAGAGGCACTTGCTTTCATTTCCTTTTCCTCCCGCCTCTTTCCGGTGTGGAGGGGGTCAGGGTGGTAGCTCATGTGAAGAGTCACCACCTTCTTCCTTCAGGGTATGATTTTAATGCCCTCAAACGCAGAAGTGTTAGGTCTGTTCCGTTGCTGAAAGACTCCCCTATGAGCCGGTGGCAAGATTCTGAGGCCAGTGTTTGTGGCAGAGTTTGGGACTGGGGTGGGGCGGGCCCAGCTCTCAGCAGCTGTTGCTGCTACCTGATACTTGGAAACTGCCTGCTCTTGAGGAACAGCATTTCCTCTTGGTTTCATGTGATTTTTGGCTATGACTCTGAGGAAGAGGGGAAGTACTGTATAGTATCATTACTTTCAGGAAACTAACTTGGAAATCTCTGGGCTCCATGTTGGTGAAGGCACTGCCCCGGAACACCAGTGAGCTGCTTTCGAAGGCTCACGACCGCTGGAAGGGAAAGCTATGGGCCTGGGAGCTGGTTCTGGGGTTATGAACGTCCAGAGCGAATTTGTGTTTCATCTGGTGTCGTGAAGCTCTGTTGCGTCATCTGTCAATTGAGAGATATACCAAGTATTGGTACAGCTTACCTTGTAGGAGTTTTGCAGGCATCACTGAAAATAAATGTGAAGAAACCCTGAGGTTCAGGGTCCCTGAAGCTGGTGAGTTTTTACTGAGCCATTACATTCTCATGTTCCAGTGGGGACATCAGGGCCTCCAGCGCTCTCCTGAGTCGGCAACCTCCAGGGAGATATTTTAGTCCAGCG
Source organism: Ailurus styani (assembly GCA_002007465.1). Taxonomy (NCBI): domain Eukaryota; kingdom Metazoa; phylum Chordata; class Mammalia; order Carnivora; family Ailuridae; genus Ailurus; species Ailurus styani. The sequence continues at coordinate 3,615,717 of LNAC01000121.1, forward strand.
TTCCCAATTTAAAACGAAGTTTGTTCTATTTGCTTTATTTATACTTTTGTAGATAGACAGATTTACTCATGGACCCTCTCCAAGGGGAACCATTTTATGGAAAGTAGAGCTGCATGTGGAACGGTACATAAATGACCCTAAGCTCCAAAGTTGGGCATGGCCTCTTCAGCCCTGGACCCCTCCCTGGGATAAGAGGGCCTGAGTTTCGTTTTTGCCTTCTTTGTGGATCACTGTTTTCTCTTTTGTACCTTCTGGAATTGTTTCCAAGTTCCACCCTCCGATCTTCCTCCCTGTTCTTTGTGACTTCTGAGAATACTTTAACAATGGGCTGCTTGTGCGTTTCTTGCCTTCTGGAGCGATCACTCCCACCTTGTTTGCCCAGCCTCTGCCCTCTCCTTTCCCTTTGTACAGGCTCCAGCCTGTCTCGGTGCTTCGGCCTGATCCCCGAGGTGATAGCAAGTGCCACAGCCTCCCTTCTTTGGCACTTGGGGTTACGTCACTCTGCCTGGCTTGGGAACTGGTTCTCTGCACTGCATGGAGCAGAGTAGGTGCTCAGCGAACCCAGCTTTGAACCCTGGGACCTTGTTGCTAAGTCCCATGGCTCATAAATTCTTGCATGATCACCAGTACTTGCTTTTTCTGTTCCTCACCTGCTTATCTCTTGGAAACTCTATCTCGGAAATCCTGGAACTGATTGAAAATACACCTGGTCAGTGCCTTGGCATGGGTTCTGCCTCATTATTACCTGGATCCTTCCTTCAGAGTCTTCCCACCTCAGCCCTGAGTTGTCACAAGTAGATGATTACACCTCATTCCCAAGTTGAGAGGTAGGACCCATGGGAGTTCGGGTGGGTGTGCCCATAATTAGACAGGACTATCTTTGTGTGGTATCAGCTGCAGGCGGAAAATTCAGATGACTCATACTTGTTAATACCCGTATCTCCTGCGTGGCCAACATCCTCAGATTTGCATAAGGGCATCAGAGCTCCAAACAGAAGACGTTGGATTGAGATTGTCACTGCAAGTAACTGAGGGGCAAAGTGTGAAGCCCGCGTAGGGATCAGTAGGCTCCTGTGCCCCATGGGTGTGACTTAGGTCACTTTTCCCACTAAATGTTTTTATTGCTAACACTAAAGAGTAATCCCCCTGCTTCTCTTCTTCATACCTTCTCATGAAGCATGATGGTTCTAGAACCCTCTGAAACTGGAGAAGTTGGCCTCTCAATGCCAGCAGATGCACTTCAAGCAAAATCCCTTGCTGACCTTTGCCCTACAGATCAGCAGGTTGCTTCTGCTTTTAAAAATGATTCCACCTTTGTGTTTCTGGAAGTGTCCTTCTAATCTGGCCACAGCTCTCTGCTCCCCTGTGGAGCCCCTTTCTGCAGTGCTGTGGTCTGCCCCAGTGCTGCAATTTTTCATTTCGCCCCCATCATAGGCCACGCCAGCTCCCTTCTTTATCAGGTGGGCCCATCACGCGCGCTGTGCTATTTGGATTTGAGAGCTGGCCTGTGCTCCTCTCACTGTCCTGCTCCGCTGTTAGCTTCTGCTCTGATGATGTCTTCCACATCAGCTCCTTTCTCTTCTTTCAGGAAGTGTTCGTTCATTAAGTCCTTGCAGTGTGCTAGTCACCGTGCTAATGGATGGCAGCATTTCTTTTTCACCTGATTTATAAAAACAAAACATGCAAAACATTCAGAAAAATCACTTCTATTTTCTTCCTTTTAAAATAATATTTAAAAATTCCTCTTTCCTTTCAAAGTGTTTGTGTTGTTTTATTTATCTCTTTTGATGTCTCCTTAAATTACTGTTTCTGCTCCATGCAGAACCCTGGCAATGACCTTCCTTTTTTCTGCTAGAGTGGGATGCTTGCTTCTGGAGTGGCCATCCCAGGAACCTCTTCCCTCAGCAGCCAGTCCTGCAGGGCTCCTTCCACTGGCCTGGGAGACTGGATCCTGGCTTCTCCAGAACCTTGGCATCACTTGGCAGCCATGTAGTATCAGCCTCTTCTAACACAGATGGCTGTCAGCTCCTGGGCCTCACCTCTGTTGATTTCTGGCCGTGGCCATTTCTGTTTGGAAGTAGCATTGATGTTGAGAAACCCTGCTACATGTGTGTAGCGTGCGTGCGCACACACACAAACACACACACACACACGAGGCCTGCCCTGGGAGGGAACCCCGGGTTCCTGCTCAGAGCCCTCCTCATCTGTCTGGGTGTAGGAAGTGGATGTGTGCACCTACCACCTCTCTCTACCTATCTCAATAAGGGGTTTGGTGGTACTCCTTCCTTACCTCTGAATCTCACTACTTCCATACAGTTTTCCTGAGATAATTGTAAGAATGTTTATAATTTAATCCTGAAATACAACTTCTAGGAATTTTTCTCTTAATTCATCATTCCACATAGGTATCTTTGACTATTTGCATGCTAGGAAGTAAAACTAATAATACTTTAAAAAATATGATTTCTTTCCTCCTTCACTGGTGTGTTAAGCCTGCATCTGAGGTCAGCCTCTGCGTGATTGGGGATAAATTCTAAGCTGTTCGATGGTGGGTATTTTGGCTTAATTCTCTCTAATGTAATTTTGTTGATTATAATATCATTCTATTCCATTAATATACTAATATGGAAACAAAGGCATGATTTCAGATTTTATTTATATCTTCGTGCTTTGGAAAAACAATCTCATGAGAAATCACTCAGCCCATTAAATACCATCCTCGATGTTACTTTTTTGGTTTTGCTTGTTTTTAGAAAAGTTTTCCTGGCTTTTCCTCTTTGTAATTGTTTTAACCATACCAACAGTAGTGTTGTGAGTATTTTTAGATATGTTATTAAAATCATGTGAAAAATCCTTGTCATGTCAACATGTGGGATTTTGTTAATAATCTTTAATGTGATCAAGAAATAAGGTAGAATGTCCTAGCTAGAAAAAAATGAGTTAAAATATCCTGATACACTCTTTGATTATTAGAGAAGTTGTATTCTAAACAATAATCACTCTGATGAAAATATGAAAGGGACTGAATTAGACTATGAGATTCTTGAGGGACAGAGACTATACCATTTCTGTAATGCTGTGTAGATGGTCTGGACCGATGGGAGAGTTGGCTCAAATGATGGAGATCTGTGCAAACTTCACGAAGATAATGAAATACCCCCCACCTTTTTTTTTAGCGTGGGAAATACTTTAAGCATTATGAGGCTGGGGAGTTGTAGATATTTTGAAAGGTCACTCTGGGGAATCTGTGGAAAGTTGGGTTGGTGTGGAGAGAGCCTGGAGGCAGAGGGGACACTGCAGGTGGCTTTGTCGGGCAAAGGAGTGTAAGAGGATGTGGTTGAGATAGGCGGGAGATGAACAAGGTCATGGATTTCATAGGCAGTTCCACCATCCCTCTGCAGTGAGAGTAGTTTAAAAGAACTCTGAACACCAAGAGGTACTTTCTTTGTACTTCATTTGACAGTAAACCTGAGCTTGACCTAAGTTTATTTGTTGGTGAAATCCAACTTGAACTGCTAGGATGCTTTTTTAAAAAAGTTCTCTTTATCTCACTTACCATTTATGACACACGCATATTTGTTGCAGAATTATTAATACATTTGCTTAGGGGAAATTGCCCTGAATCTTGCTGTTTTGTTTTGTTTTCTTTTAACATAACATATGCCTTCTTGTGCTCTATTAATTTTGCTCAAGTGGGAAAAGTTTATTTTTTGGTGAAATCCAACTTGAACTGCTAGGATGCTTTTTTAAAAAAGTTCTCTTTATCTCACTTACCATTTATGACACACGCATATTTGTTGCAGAATTATTAATACATTTGCTTAGGGGAAATTGCCCTGAATCTTGCTGTTTTGTTTTGTTTTCTTTTAACATAACATATGCCTTCTTGTGCTCTATTAATTTTGCTCAAGTGGGAAAAGTTCTAATTCGGTGAAACAACTGGTTCAGGCGTTTTGGAAACGGGTTGTGAAGCTCTGTTTGACCTGTGTTCACACGGTAAGGTTGATAGGACTGACACAATAAATATGAAGAGACTTGTGGAGGAAAAGAACATTCCTAGCCGGGAAGACTCCATGGTTAACAATGACACCTCCTCATTATCATGAGAAGAAACAGAACTTTTGGAGGGATCAGAAATGTTCATGAGATGCTGCATGATTTACTGAAAAGTTCACAGCCTGGATGTTTGAAGTGTTGCTTGTGTGCAGGATCTTGGACTGAATCACGAATCCCTAGGAAAAGAGGACAAGTGGAGGAATTTGGACGTGACCTGTGGAGTAGTTCGTAGTGTTGCATCAGTGCTAATTGTCTGGTTTGACAGTCATCCTCTGGTTATGCAATATGGTAACGTTTGGGGAGGCTAGGTGAGGGGACTCTGAGAAGTCTAGGTACTATTTTTACATCTTTTTGGTAAATCTGAAATTGTTTCAGGTTCTAAAGAAAAACAGTTGCTTGTCATTACCAGGACATGGGATCATCATCCACGCTGCTTTTATGTAGAGAATACCTATTAGCTGGAGCATGGTTTTCTTGGAGAGTCCACGTCTGTAACAGCAGGTCCAGTACAATTTCAAAGTCAGATCTCCTCCCTTTCCAATTATTTTTAAAGCTGACATTGTTTTTATCATAAGATTAATTTAGCATTTTGTGATCTGAGAAAAATGTTTGATTCTAACCTAAGTGCACGTGGAAGAATTACACATTGAAGCCAGTAGTGTCTAGAGAGCTCGCAGGAAGGACCCTGATGCTGGTGTTCACCTGCACTTGGCCTCCCTGGTGTTAGACGGTGTTTTTGTCTGCTGCTCTGCAGAGTTAGATGTATGTTCATTAGTTAGGACCGACAGTTACAAGGAGATGTTCAAAGCCAAGATGGTTTATAGGTAACAGAAAGGATGAAGAAAATGTGTGCCTTCCACAGCAAGGTCGGCTCTCCGGTGCCTGACCGTGTGGAAGCTGCAGGGTGTGTGCCTCCCCGGTGGAGAGAGCTTAGTCGCCCAGTGGCTGTCTTGGTTCTATACCACCTCCTGGAGTTTGAGCTGATTCGTTCTGTGATTCTCCCTCCAGCCCAATCCTTTCTTTCCTTCTCGATGAGACAGTGGACCTAGGCTGGCAGCCAGTTGCTGTTGAGCTATAATAGAGCTAGTGGTATGTACCAAATTTGATTATTGCTGTCAACACTAGATTGAATAAGAAAGTGCATACCCTCAACAGATACTTGCAGCATAAATGGTCTATTGATTTCCCAAGAACTCGAAATGAGGTCAACGTGTAATCTAGCAGAAGGGGTCTGTGGATAGAGTGGGTTCTGACATTACAAAACAATTTTAAAAAGTGCCCTCCTGTTAGATCATTTTGGAAGAACTTTCAGATGCCTTTGATAAGCTGATCGGTGATTTTCTTCACCATCAAGTTTTTATAGCAACTCTGATAAAGCCTTTGTGCTTATATTTGATCAATGGTTTGCTTTTCCTGCATAGAATCTACTTTAGAAGTTGTACTGGTTGACACAGACCGTATTTGCTCCTGAGCTACGATGACATTTCCACTTAGCTTAATATGAATGTTTTAGAAATTTCCCACAATGGAAAGTTCTATTTGACATAGGAAAGTTCAGCGGCTAGTTTCATAGTTAGTTGTATGCCAAGAAATAACTAAAACAATGGATTACATAGTGCAGCCTTGGGACATGGAAAATTTCTTAGGAGAGGGATGAATCATACTGTTAATACATGTTGTAAGGCTTGAGGTCTTATGTTGGAAAATAAAGAAAAAATTATTTTTTAAAGCTTATGGCATTTTTGTATTTTCTTTGTCATATTTTATGTAGGTTTTATTGTTTATTTTTCTTGTTTTAGGGATCAAGAAAATGAAAATCCTAAAATAGGATGTTTTAGGAAAGAGATAATTAATATCATTGTACATGAATTTGTTCAAATACCATAAAGTCTGAAGAAAACTGTAATTCCTCTGAATTAGATTAGATAATCCCTTTGCATTAGAAAAAAACAGATAATCTCTTTGAATTAGAGTTTTTAAATTTAAAATTAGATAATTCTTTGAATTAGATTGGATAGTCCCTTTGAATTAGAATAATTACTGTCCTCCCCATATCACATTTCCTTTTTACTTGAAATATGGATAATACGCACTGTTACATTAGTTTCAGGTGTACAACATAGTGTGATTCGACAATTGTGTATGTTACACCATGCTTCCCATTGGTAAGTAAGTTACCATCAGTCACCATACGTTATTACACTATTATTGACTATATTCCCCATGCTGTACTTTCCATTCCTGTGACTTACTTATTTTATAACTGGAAGTTTGTACTTAATCCTCTTGACCTGTTTTTCCCATTACCCTACGCGCTCCCCTCTGGCAATCACAGGTTCGTTCTCTGTATTTATGAGTCTGTTTCTATTTGTTCGTTTGGTTGGTTTCTTAGAGTCCACGTATAAATGAAATCATTTGGAATTTTTCTGTCTCTGTCTGATTTATTTTGCTTAGCATAATACCCTCTGGGTCTGCCTGTGTTGTGGATGGCAAGAGTTCATTCTTTTTTATGACTGAGTAATATTCCATTATATATATATACCACAGCTTCTTTATCCATTCATTTGTCAAGGGACCCTTAGCTTGCTTCCATATTTGGCTATTGTAAATAATACTGTGATAAACTTAGGGGTGCATGTATCTTTTTGACCAAAATCACATTTTTAAGAGGTAAGGGGAAAATATTGCTAGTGTCTAGATCCTGACTTGTTCTTCTTGGCTACCTTCAAAATTTGTGAGAATCTCAGTCTTAAGCCACATCTGGTCTAAAATTTCTTCCTATACATGATTATGGCTGTTCAGAGGCTGCTTTAGTTCATTCTATTTGCTTATTATTATTATTTTGTAGATTTATTTTATTTTATTTTAGAGAGAGAGTGCACGTGAGCTGGGGGGGAGGACAGAGGAAGAGGGAGAGAGAAACTCTCCAGCAGACTCCCTGCTGAGCAAGGAGCCCTACCTGAGACTCCATCCCTCCACCCTGAGCCAAAACCAAGAGTAGGATGCTGAACTGACTGAGCCACCCAGGTGCCTGTGAACCTATTCGTATTTAAGAGGAAGACACAAATGGAAAGATAGAAGGAAAGGAATGATTTGTAAATGATTGAAATATCATATTTACATTGAGAATTTCATCTTATAAGTTTTCTCGAGCAACCCTTTGGTAGAGAAGGAAGGGCCAGCTGCTTTAGCAGCTTCTTACTGGAGCTAGGATTCAAAGGGCAGCATTTAGTTAGCTGGTGTGAAACCATACAGCTGTACCAGTTAAAAATGTTGAAATTTTTACATACCTGTTGGAAAATAGCCACCGTTCAAGCCAGACACCTTAAGATCTTGTTTTGGCACTGTATCCAGTATCCATTTTAAGTGGTCCCCATGCCTTACTGGTTGTTTTGTATTTTGAATTGTAAGTCCTGCCTACATGAGTGGAGACATTCTTGGGCCACTGATAAAATTACACTTTGGTAACCACCAGGGAAATGCATATCAAACCACAATGAGATGTCCGTTCATACCAACTAGGATGGTTTAACTGTAATTAAAAAGGCAGATAATAATAGGTGTTGGTGACTACATGGGTAAATTGGAACCTTCATTCACACCTGGTGGGAATGTAGGATGGTGCAGCCAGTTTGGAAAACTGTCTTCTTTGGTTCTTCTAAAAGGTTAACCATGGTGTTACTATATGACCTAGCAGTCATACAGAGAATTGAAAACACATCAACATAAATTTGTGAATGCTCATAGTAGCCTTATTCGTATTAGCCAAGGGTTAAATACACCCCAAATGTCCATCTGATGAATGAATAAATAAAACGTGGGGTATTTATACAATGGAATATTATTCAACCATCAAGAGAAGTGAGGTAATGATATATGTTACAGCATGGATGAACTTTGAAAACATTATACTAAGTCGAAGAAGCCTGTCACAAAAGACCACATAGGCTATGCTTTTATTTATATGAAATGTGCAGAAAAGGAAAACCTATAGCGAACTAAAAGTACATCTTCATGGTTGTCTAGGGTTGGCCAGTGGGGGGAGAAAACAGAGAGACTGCTTTTTGGGGTGATGAAAGTGTCCTGAAATTCACCGTGGTGATGGATGTTTGTAACTCTGTGAATATAGTAATAATCCTGGGATTCTATACTTTAAGTGGGTTAATTACATACTGTGTGAATTATATGTCAATAAAGCTCTTACCAAAAAGAACTGGCGCCTGGGTGGCTCAGTTGGTTAAGCGTCTGCCTTCAGCTCAGGTCATGATCTTAGAGTCCTGGAATCGAGCTCCGTGTTGGGCTCCCTGCTCAGTGGGGAGCCTGCTTTTCTTCATAACCCCCCACCCCCTTGTGCTCTCTCTCTCTCTCAAATAAATAGAATCTGTGTAAAAAAAAAAGAACTGGGCTTTGACCACGTGGCATAATCTATGGCACTGTGCCTTTGGCGGCTTGGTCCTCGCAACAATCCGAGGAAACAGGTGGGGCTGTTACTCCCATTTTACAGATTTGGAGATTGTATTAGAAAGTATTTTGCTGGAGTCCTACAGCTTCTAATCTTGGAAACACACAGAGATAAAGAGGAGGAGAGTGGGGCAAGTTCTGGCAAGTTCTCTTGATCATACCTCAGCCAGTAGCAGGGACAGAGGTGGCTTTTACCTTAAGTCCCTGTGTATCCTGGCAAGGGTGCATATTCTATGAAATATGAAAATACTTGATGATAAGTGAAAAGTTTCTATTTCAAAGCTGGAGGGAGAAAAAGAACAGAAAAAGAAGAGGGTGAGGCACTATAGCTCATGATTTTCCTTGCTTATTGTATGTGGATAACGTGTGCAGAGCAAGAGAACCCAGCAGACCCAGAATCGCATAGGCTGGAAAATATGAGTCAAAAGTTTTACTTCTTATTTTATAACTCTGTGTGGTGAAGCTTATTTTTTTTTATAATAGTAATGTATAAGGAATTAAGCAGAAATGCTTTTGAATTTCATTTCTCCAAGGTATATATGCATATTAAAGGAAAATAACAAGTCCAATTTATTCTTCGAAGTATAGTTAATATGTAAACTCTTCAGCCACGTTGTGCATTCAGGGCAAATGCCTCTATTTATATACATAATACGTAGGGAGGTGGTTGGGGGTGTCCCTTACCAGCCAACACTGTCAAAACAGGAAGCGAAGTTATAATCTCCTTGTAGTAGATTAGAAACATTCAAAGGCCCCGAGTTGGGACAATTAAAAAGAAAAAAAAAAAAAACCCAAGACAACAATAACAACAACAATAATAAAAAAATGACCTAAGGAGTTTTCACTGACTGCTAAATGTAACTTCCTGTCTGGTATGTAGAAGAGGCTGGGTTTGCTTTAGTCAGATCCTCTCATGGGAAAAATAAAAGCCACCCCAAAACAGGACATCCCAGTGTGCAGTTCGCAGGCTGCTTTTGTTGTCCACTTCCTCTGCATCTTTTCCCTCGTCACTTAAGCCATTGTAGGTGATGAGCGGCCCGGCAGCCACCCCGTTTCGTTGGAAAAAGTGCGGACTTGACTTGCCGGGGCGGGGAGCTCGCCAGGCCTGCACGCAGTTACCAGGTAAGTCTGTCAGCTTGCATGACTCCCAGTCGGGAGGTTTTGAAAAGGGGACGACAGCAAAGACAGGGTCTCTTAGTCATTACTGAACCCGATTTGGTTCGTTTAGTAACAGAGCCACCAGAGCAGGGCCTGGCTGTGAGGGGAACATACACCAGTTGCGCTTCCTGACACCACGTCTGTCTAGACTCCAAGTAGTGGAGACCAGCGCTGTCTGCTTCATCCTTCTCTTCAGAATGTGACAGTTTGTCAGTTATCGGCTTCTTTAGAAGAAGCACTCAAACGTCCATAAATCCGCTGTGACAAATGTGCATCAGTTTACCTCCCTGTATTTTCAAAGTAGCTTATTATATGGTTTGGCTATTTATTGTTGTATAAAGCTTCCTCTGTGCCTTTGGGTAGTGACAGAGCTCATCCCATGGTGTAAAACATTTGTTTTATTGTACCAGCTAAGAAGATATTTTGCCTTTTAAAATATGTAGTGTAGAGCTGACCAAGGGGCGAAGAGGACATTTATACTTTGGGAGGGGACTGTAAGTGAAGGAGTTTTTGTTTTAGTACCGTGCAGTCCGAGAGTAACAGAGATGCAGAACTTCACACTGGATGTGGTCATGGACTGTCCTCACTGGAGTTCACTTTCTGATCGGGTTAGACGTCCGTATCTTGTATAATGTATATATTTGCGTACTGGTCATATAATCTTTCTGAGAAAAAAAAATCCAAGTGATGGGTACTGTTTGACCTCACATTCATGCTTGAATATTGTCACTGTGGGAAGACTTTCAGGCTGGTTAGAATTTTTACAATATGTGTTTCTTCCCTTTGGAATTACTCGTTACCTCTTGTTTTCCTTCCTAACTCCATCGGAGTGAGGTGCTGGTAGGCATGTTTAAACTAGAGTTGGAGCAGACCCTGTTTTTTTTTGTTTTTTTTTTGTTTTTTTTTTTTTAAAGATTTTATTTATTCATTTGACACAGAGAGAGAGATTACAAGTAGGCAAAGAGGCAGGCAGAGAGAGAGGAGAGAGGAGGAAGCAGGCTCCCTGCCAAGCAGAGAGCCCGATGTGGGCCTCGATCCCAGGACCCTGGGATCATGACCTGAGCCGAAGGCAGCGGCTTTAACCCACTGAGCCACCCAGGCGCCCGACCCTGTTTTTTTAGTTTGGCTTCTTGGCCAAGTGTAAAGGGAGATCAGTTGGCTATAACTCACTTTCTTTGGCTATTACTTTTCTCTCTTATTTAAAGAACAATAGGCTCTCAACTGAAAATTTAAATACCGTTCATGGACCAGAATTAAAATCCCACGATAGGAAAGGACTGTGGCTTCATGGCCTTCCAAGTTATCTCTGGACTCTGATTTAATCTTCTTTCTCTGGCATTAATAATCTCCACAGTCTGCTTGTGTGTGTTACTGTCTTGCTGGGCTTCGAGGAAGGGCTTAAAGTAACTGTGGTGGTGAAATCAAAAGACAGGAGAAAAGTACAAACAAATCTTTAAGTAGTAAGCACATTTTAAAATGAGTGGACTGTAGCTTAAATATGAATTCTGGCCCATTTAGGTGGCATTCTCTCCTGCCCTCTGACCAGTCCAATCACTTTAGGAAAAGTGAAAGCATTAGAAACAAGAATTTTCAGGGCATGTTCTTTTAATAAAAATAGCAAACCCATGTGTACTTGATTTCAAATTCCACAAAGGGCGGGCTAGGCTCTCTTCTCCCTGATTTTTGGTGAACTGAATATTTTTGTATATGCTGTGTAGCTCTCTAATGATCTTGTTAGAAATAAAGATACAAAAAAATACACTTTTAATGGATGATCTATTTCATTGCAACACATGACCTTTTTTGGTTTTCAGAGCAGTCTCCATAAAAGATTAAACTTTGGGATGAATCTTTTTTTTTTTTTTTTTGGATAAATCCTTTATTTACAAACCTTAAGGAAGGTAGAAAGAATGAAACCATAAGTGTTTTACGTTAAACTTTTGACAATAAAGAGTTGATATGCAAATGACCGTTGCAGAATTTTAAGGGAGTAATAAAAAACAAGGTATAAAATGGAGTGAATTTTAGACACATATTTGCTCAAAATTAGCTATTCAGTGTTATCTTTGAAACTGCTGATCTTTTGCTCTATGGTGTGATCTGGAATGGGACACCCAGTGTATTTGCCTCCCAGCCGTCCACTGAGATACAACAGGGAAAAACTAAGTAAGTTGAAATCTGAATCTCTATATTTGTCTGTCTGTCTGTCTATCCATCTATGTATCTTTCATCTCTCTTTCTTTGATATAGAATGTGTTTATTTTACAATGTTAACCCAAAGCTTTTGTGTCATAATTCTTTTCCTTTTCTTAATCTCGATGTCTGTGTACACATGATCAAACATTAAAAATAATCTAATTGAGGGAGACAAAAGTTAAAAAACAGTCTTGAAAATGTGAAATAAAAAATTATTCGGTGCCGTTCCAGGACTGGCAGGCATCTTTAATGCACAGATGATTTATGTCTAGAAGTTGCCCTGCTCAGGAAGCCACTGCTGGGAGGCCCAGCTTTTCTCGCCATCCTTCCTGGTTGCTGGGTAGCTGACAGGACTCAATGTCAGCGGTTTCCTTTTGAGATGGGTTGGTTAAAATATCCTCAGCCTTGGCTCCACCTTAGAATCATCAGTGTTGAAGCCCCCCAGCCAGAGTTCTGAGGCCTTGACTTTGTAGCTTTTCAAAAACCCTCTGAGTGATTCTACCCCAGATTCAAGGTGGAGAAGCACAGGGGAATGTTCCTTGTTCCCTTCGAGACTGAAAGGTCCATGAAGACGGCACGAAGGGAACTTCGTTGCCATTGTACCTGCACCCACTGTACGCCTGGCGTGCAGGAAAGGCTTAGAATCAGCTTGTGGGAATGAATGAATCAATTCCTCTGAGCAGCAGGAAGGCTGGAAGAGGGTTGGATCTCTTCATTTCCGGTTGGGGCTGATGTAGGAGCGTCTGTTATTTTAGACTGTGGTTCCTCTGAATATCAGCTATCGTCGGGGAAGAAGCTCCTGGAAGAGATCATAGGGGAATCAGCAGCCTCCCGGTTGGCAGTGTCTTCATGAAGCAAGGCAGGTGGAGAACCTTGGAACAAGAATTTCATCAGGGGCTGGGGTGTCTGTATGTGTGAATGTGGAGGTGGGGCTGGTGGGGGACACTACCGGGAGGTTCTCTGGAAGGACCTGGGTAAGGGTTAATTTGAAAGGAAGGAGTGTGTTTATCTTCGCCAGATATTAAGGGCTTCCTGACCTGCCGGTTGACTGCATCAGAGTGTAGTGAAGTTAGTCTGGGATAATTTCTCAGGGCCTGTGAATTTTCAGCTGAACTTAATGTTTGTGAAGAAAATGCATTGGTGGTTTGGAAGATCAGGTGGAATATAATTTGCAGAGGTGAGAGAAAATTGTAAAGTTGGGAGAAGAAGGGTGGAGTGAGTGACTTGTTTGAGACAAAAGAATTTGGAGGGAAATTGAGTTGTGTGATTGATAGGGTGCTGAACAGCCATTCAGGGTGTAGACCTGGGTCTCGGTGCCCCCTGCGATTGACTGTGTAAGTCAGTGAACCTCTGAGCTAGGTCTCCGAACCATTCAGATTCCCCAGGGGGCGTTTTAAAGCACCTTGCAAACTATAGTAACATTCAAGGTAAATGAAAAGAATACGTTCTATAAAAATTATAAAAATTTAGTCAGTTGATGATGGGCTTTGCCTGGCACCTAGAGTCTAGGCATAAGAAAACAGATTACGTTCGCTGTCGTGCTTAAAATACATTTAAGCTGACGCTGTGCACCCTGCCATCATTTTTGTTGTATTTTTCCTTGGCATTACTTGAAAGGTATGCTCATGACATGGGTGCTGGATTTGTTTCATGTCACAGTTGGGTTCTTTGACCCTTGTTTCGAGGGCACCAGGTGCTTCCTATTCTAACCATTTGCCAACTCCAGATTTGATTGGAGGGCCAGCGAAAAGACTGGTAGGAGCAAGGACTGGTAGGAGCACTAGGTAGACTCTGGGTGCAGTGACTCGCTCTATCCTGCCCCAATATTTTGCCCTTGATTTGAACAGTTCAGTGAACTGGCAACTCAAGTAGTTTTTTCCCCACTGAACTAGAACTTTCATTGTTCTGCAGAGGAAGATGAGTCATAGCCTCGTTTTACCATTGTGTCAAAGTGAAATTTTAGTCTAGGACTAAAGGAGCACAGGTCAAACTTTCTGTCTAAAGCAGAGGATTGAAACTTGGATTGTGAGCGGGGCAAGAGTAAATGTGACTCCCTGTGAGGGTGGCTGTCAAGTTAGAGGGTATTTTATTGTAGGAAATTTTCAATCCCAAATGTAATTTTTAATAATGTATTTAAGCACCTTAAAAAGAAAAAAAAACTTAAGTAATCAGCTTCTTTCTAAAAAAAATTCAGAGCAGAATAAACCTTATACAGAGTAGAAACTTGTCATTGCCTCTCCCGCTCCATAGCCATTGTTAATAGTTTTGTTTGTCCTGCCACACCTTTTCCTATGAATATACAAATGTGCAGCTTTATATCTAAGTTCCCACAAGCAGCGTCGTTTTTCTTCTTCTTCTTTTTTTAAAAAAAGATTTTATTTATTTATTTGACAGAGAGATCACAAGTAGGCAGAGAGGCAGGCAGAGAGAGAGGAGGAAGCAGGCTCCCTGCTGAGCAGAGAGCCCGATGCGGGGCTCGGTCCCAGGACCCTGAGATCATGACCTGAGCTGAAGGCAGAGGCTTAACCCACTGAGCCACCCAGGCCCCCTGTGGTTTTTCTTCTTGAACCAAAGTTGGAACCATCCAGCATTAGTAGCATCCCATAAAAAAAAAATTGTTAGAAATAATGAAATGTGTACATATATCTTAGTTCATTTAGGTAATTACTGGGGGCAGATAAGTGTTACTGTTAAGTTGCTGTCCATGAAGTGTAGAGAGATGAGAAGTAGAATATAATGTTTGAATTTGCATTTTTTTTTTGAGAGAGAGTGGGAGAGTGCGCATGTGCGCACAAGCAAGTGGGGGGGGTGCAGAGGGAGAGGAAGAGAGAGGATCTTAAGCACGGAGCCCCACATGGGGCTTGATCTCATGGCCCTGAGATCATGACCTGAGCCGAAATCTAGAGTCTGATGGTCAACCAACTGAGCCACCCAGCTGCCCGAAACTTGCATGCCTGCCTGCCTGCCTTCCTTCTTTAATTCCTTCCTTCCTTCCTTCCTTCCTTCCTTCCTTCCTTCCTTCCTTCCTTCCTTCCTGTGAAATTGAACTTCTCTGCATATGTTTAATGGCTCTTTGGACAAATTCTTCAACGAATTGCATTTTCATACATTGGACCCCCCTCCCTCCCTTTCCCCCCTGTTTTTTGGCTCTTTGATGTTTTTTAAACTGCTACTGATTCTGAAGGAAATTCTTACAAAATGGCAGATTTTGAATGACTTAATTGAATTTCTTTTGAGTTTGAAGACAGTTAACTTCCAATTTACATCATAAAATGAAATGAAAGGAAACTTCTTATATTTTATCTGAGCCATGCAAGTTCTTTAAAACAATTGTTCCAGTCTATCTTTGCTCATATGAGTTTAAAAAATCACGGTGGATTTCATAGTGGTGGATTTTAAGCTGGAAGGTTATGGGTACTTTGCAAGTAGGTTGAGATCCAGAAGTGATTTCTGGATCTCTGGGATAGAAGTTTGAGTCTTTGGATTTGGATTCTGTATTTTCTCCTTCTCTTTTCTAGTGTGGTAGCTGTCATCATCTTCCCAGACCGTGCTGTGACTGGTGATTCTTTAGGTGCCCTCACTATTTTATTACTTTTTCTTCTACCGATATATTACTTTCCTAGGGATGGTATATCCCAGCGGTATCTATAGAAAGCTTATTTTTCCATGTAATTTGTGGAGCATGATACACTTTCTGGGAAGAGGCTGTAGAATTGGACTCATAGTTGAATCCCAGCCATCCTGCGTCCTGGGTCTGTTTCCTCATTTGCAAAATGATAATGGGACTGTTGTGCGTCTTTAAGGTATATCCATGTAAAATTCCTTGCACATTACTTGGCAAATTGCAGGAAGGATTATGGTAAATGGTGGCTGTTTTTGTTAGTAGAGCCTTTCAAGTTAATCCAGGAAAAACGAATAATAAATAAAGATAAGACATGAGTTTAAATGAGGTCCCGTATTCATCATCATACTGAATATGGACCAGTTTGTCCTCATCCTTCGATCTAGATCTGTTAGTGATTTTTCACATCATAGCATCAAGGCTGTAATTCTATGCTGGACTTATTTAACCTCAGATCCAGTATGTGGCAAGAAATATAGAGCTATATACATGACAACAAATGGCCTGCAGTTGCTTGGAGAATATCTGTGTGGCAAGGTGCCTGAAATGTTTTGCTGGTTTCAAAGTTCACTTTCATTTGTTCGGAAAGGTTTTTATTGTTTGCAAGCAAGCAAGGCAAGCAAAGGTAAAGGGCACACAGCCTCCCATATGATTCTGTGCTGTATGACCTATTTGCCTTTTGGTATCTTATATAAAAAAGCTTTATTTAGTCTGCAGAGAGGACTGTTTCTCCAAATAGAGGAGAAGTGTCATAATGGTCTGGAAACATGATAGATTTTAGTTTAATGCAACTGATCCAGATACCGTGAGAGGCTGGAATGCACAGAGGTTGTAAGATAGGCATCTCGCACACATTCTTCCAGGTCACTTGCCTATCATCAATGGAAATGCCTCATCAGATAGCAATCATCTTGGCCCTCTTGAGAGACAGCTCCTCCTGTCACACCAACCCTGACCCTTTTCTCCTGGCGCAGCCAGCCCCTAGCTAAGAAACTGCCGCCAGAGTGAGTCTCCTGGCTTTGACCTGGCCTGTTTTCTTGTTCTACTCCTGAATTCTGTGCCTTTAGCTTCTGCTTCAACGCTTACACAGTAACTAACTCTCTTTCTGGTATTAGTAGCTCCTGGATTGTGTTTGACAGAGAAATTTATTTTCCCAGCAGATTCACGTTCTCCCTAGATAACTCCAACCCATCCATGCAATCTGGGATCTGGCATTGCTCTGAGAACTGTTTAGTTAGTTTTTAATAAATATTTCATGGCTAACTCTGAATAACTAGCATTACAGCAGGAAAAGGAAAAGCATAGTTTGTGTGTGTGTGATTTATGGGACATTTGGGAATAGAGGAGAAAGACATCATGAAATGAAACTTCGTATTATATTTTATCTCAGCCATGCAAATTCTTCAAAACAATTGTTCCATTCTACCTTTGCTCATATGAGTTTAAAAAATCACGGCGGATTTCACAGTGGTGGATTTTAAGCTGGGAGGTGATGGGTATTTTGCAAGTAGGTTGAGAAAACAGTTCTCAAGTCCCACTGGATCCTTCTTAGCTATCCACCTCCTTCCTACCTATTTCTTCTGCTGTTACAAGGAGAACCTTACATTTTGGGATGAGAAATTACTTTGTGGCTAAGTGAACTGTGCACTATTACTAAAAAAAAAACAAAAAACAAAACAACACCACCAAAAGCTTTGAGATTGTATTCTGTGTATTCACTGAATTTGTTGCTGGGCCTCATGCTGCAAAATTGTTCAGCATAATAAAATCTGAATAAAAATAAATGGTGTTGAAGGTATATCCACCTCTTGATTACTGAAATAAAGAATTGGCATTTACTTCCCATAACTTGGAAGTCTTCAGTAAATAATATGTGCCTGGTGCTTTGTGATGAACAATTCTTGTCATAGTGGGTTTGTATTAGGCAGAGAGTCAGCATTGATTTCTCTGTAATTTTCTAAAAATTCTCCCCTGCTCATATTCTTAAATCAAGTAGTGCTTGCTTTTCTGTCAACCTCCTGTGAGCCACATGTCTAAGAATTAGAAGGGAGAAAAAAAAAGGAGCTCAGAATAAAAGACTGAAAGAACATTTATGGAGACCTGCTGTTTCCTGGGTCCTGTTGTAGTTGCTGGGGTGTAAGTCTGTCTTGAAACGTGCTGATCGTCCTCACTGGTAGCCCAGGACCAGTGCATTACGCCACAGATGGCAGAGGGGACAGTTGACATTCGTTCCTTGGAGTGTGCGGTGCGGGGACATCTGTGAAGCACATTAGGCCCTCTTTCAGTGACTGTTTTCTTGATTCATCTTAGATACTCAGTTTCTAGATCGAGGGCAGTAAATCAGAAGGCGGAGCAGCAGGCTGGAGTGCTGCTGAATACCAACCCAGTGAGGACAGTGGGATGTGCTGATTATCCCGCAGACCAAAAAAAAAAAAAAAAAAAAAGCCTCAAAGACAAGCCACCTGGGTCAACATGGCAATAGATTTTGCAACCTCTAATAGGCTGACTGTGAAAAGCCATTAACATGTAAAAAAGCTTTTTCCGTGAAATGGCTACACAGGTGAGGGGAGGCGGTATGGGTTTCTGGGCTGCGGCAGCCGTTCGGGCTCTAAAATTCTGTTTGGTATTTTGTCAGGCCCCACGGAAGTGAGACAAAGCCCCTTTCTCCAGCCCTGGAGTAGCCCGAGTTAGGCTCCTGTGCTTTGCTGCTTTCCAGCTGCTGGGGTTGGGGCCTTTGCGGCCAGTGTAGAGTGACGTTCCGGGGCACCGTACCTGTTCCTGGTTCTGTGCTTTCCCTGCTGGAGGCGGGGTGTGACCTCAAGGTTTATTCTGCTATTAAGTGATCAGCAGTTCACTTCTTTTCCAGGAATTCTTTCCTGACCTTCAAGTATGGGTGGGGCTCCCCACTCCTCTGCTCCCACAACTTCCCTCCTGGGACCAAATTCAGGGATTCCTAGATGTGTTCGCCTTTACGACAGGTCTTATAGATCAGCGTTTTTGAAAGAGGGGTCTGTCTTGGTCGGGTGTGGCCTGGAAACCTGTGTTCTCCTCTCTGCAAGTGGTTGCTGTGCCTGCTTGAGAACCTCAACTTCAGACTGTGACCTTGAAGACAGGCCCTCTGCTTCTTTGTCTTTGAATCCTCCAACCTGCCTCAGCCCTCGCCACATTTTTGTTGCTCAGATATTTCTTTTGTTGTGGTTGTTCAGTGAATGAGATAGAATTCCATTCAGAAACGTATGGACAGCAGGTGTGCGTGTGGAACCCAGCACAGTCAAAGCCACGCAGATGATTCTTGACCACTTTTCTTTATTGTTTTATAAATCAACAGAACGTGAGCCTGAAGATGTATGAGGGATGGACCAGAATTCGCTTCTTATTTTCTTGCCCAAGAAAATAGCCTATATGTGGTTATTTTTATTTTTACCTTGTTTGAAATAAACTTTTATTTTAGGGTAGTTTTACATTTGTAGAGATGTAAAAGCAGAAAGTATGGAGAGTTCCCGTACGTCCCTCACCCAGTTTCTTCTTTCTTCCCTGATTGACATCTTACCTTACTGTGTTACATTCACTGTGTCACAATTAATGGGCCGATATAGATCCATTATTATTATGAACTTACTAGTCATCTCATGAATCAAAGGCCTCCATAAGTGTTACTGTTAAAATTTTGTAGATTAAGAGATGAAATAATGTTTATAACACATGTACCAAGTCTTTCTTGAGGTTAGGGTTTTGCATTTGAAATATTTTTTAAAGATTTTATTTATTTATTTGAAAGAGAGGGAGAGCAAGTACACATGAGCAGGGGGGAGGGGTAGAGGGCGAGGGAAAAGAGATCCCATGTTAAGCAGGGAGCCTGCTGCGGGCTCCATCCCAGGACTCCGGCATCAAGACAGATGCTTAACCTACCGAGTCACCCAGGCGCCCCGTGTTTGAATTCTTACCTGCGATCACAGTTGCAAGTATATTTAAAAAGCAAGAAGGCCAGTTCCTGTGATTATGAAACAGATTTTTCAGGTGTCAGTCTTCTGGGATCTAGAAGAGGGAAAAGTTAGTTTCAAAGGCTAACATTTGGTTAATATATCTGAAGTACTCCATATTAATAAAAATATTTCTTGACACCTCAGGTTTTGTTAGATAGTATATTTGTTTTATCTATTCATAGTATATTCAGGCAGAGTTACTATGTAAAATATTTAATGACCCATAGAAGAACAGCCCAAACCTGTCAGATAGATATCCAATTAATGAGAAGGGGTGATGGCTGGTGAATATGTCCATCAGTCCCACTAATGTCTAAATGACCTAAAAATGTCTCTTGACATTGCCACATGTCTCGCAAGATCACCCAGTGGAAAGTCCCGATAGAAAGCATTTAGAGCTGCCTGTTAACTGCTCTTGTAAGTACTATGGAAATATTTGCTGTCGTTATGACTGTTGTTGGTATCTTCCTTCATTTCGATTATTTATTTCTGATATGTTTAAAAACATACAGCTAAGAAAGACACATCGGGATTCTTTTCTCCAGCGAAATCGCCTCATGTATTACGAATGAGGCTCTACTTTTGATGATAAGATTTACTCACGGTTTGTCAGAGCACATACATTAGGACTCTTCCCCAGAGGACGTTTTCCCTTTTCCTCACCTGCTATATTCCTGACATCTTAGTGCCCTGAAACCGGACCCGGGGAGGACAGCCGGTAGGTGTGGCATTGGAGACCAGTTGTTCCTCAGGGCCTCCTGCCACCACCCTGTAGCCTGCTTTGAGTTGATAAGGGCTCAGCCAGGGTAGGAGCCTGTTACTTTGGCTTATGCCAAATTCGCCTCGTTTCCTCATGATGATATGTTATTAGTTCCTGATCCCTCTCATTTCTTAAGTTAATCTGCGCTTCAGGGATCTCTGCAGATCACAGCATTTTGTTTTCAGTGACTTCATTTCATAATATGTGCTCTGGGAAGGTGAGACTAGAGACATTTAAGCCCAACAATTTAATATCTACAAATATTTTATAGTTAACCTTCCTATCCATTCCTCTTCAGCATTCGTGGAAACAGATGCTTAAGTTGTTTACAGAGACAGTCCTGTTACTTATCTAAGGTATCTGTTTTCCTATTGACAGGAGATAGACTTATTTTTTAATCCCCAAATCCGTAAGAACTGAATATCCGGTGGGACATGAGGATCAAGTGAAATCCCCCCACATTAGAATCATTGATCATTCGACTTCTGGTGGAAACTCTGACAAACCTATTTTTTTTCTCCTTTGAATCCTCAGCAGTTTTGGCAAACATTTATTTGTCAATAGCCATTGATTATTATAAAAATAATTTTAAAAATCTACATGTGAGATAAAAGATTGGTTAAATCATTGTTAGGTCTACCCACACAATTAGTAAGGGTGGGTTTTGCAGCCATGTATCACCTATAATCAGTCCATTGCTGATGGAGTGGAGGAAGGGTAGAGCCCATTTTCCCTCACCCCCACCTCGTCCCCAAGCACACGTGGGGCTTTAGAGTCAGACTGCCCTGAATTTCAATCCAGGGACTTCCATTTACTAACCCTGTGAGCCCTGAGCAATTTGCTTCATTTTAAGTGTTTTTGGCCTCTGCTGAAAAATGGGGATCATAAAAACATTCGCTTCATATAGATGTTGTGGAATTAGATTACATAGTAATCCTATGTAGGAGGCATTCAATACATGCTAATAATGGCACCAATAATAATGTTACTACTACTAATATTGCTACAATTATGAATACATTAAAAATAGTTTAAATTACCGCATATAATAGAGTTGCTAAAATGAATCAGACTTAGCTGAATTAAAGTTTAATTTTTTTGAAGGTTTTTTATTATTTAATTAATTTATTTATTTGACAGAGAGAGAGAGGCACAGTGAGAGAGGGAACACAAACAGGGGGAGTGGGACAGGGGGAAGCAGGCTTCTTGCGGAGCAGGGAGTCGGATGTGGGGCTGGATCCCAGGACCCTGGCAGACCGAAGGCAGACACTGAGCCACCCAAACGCCCCTTAAAGTTTAATTCTTTTCGTTTGTTCTCTTTAGGTGATAGTAAGCCATGAAATCACTGAAAGAGAGTGGTAGATATAAAATATAGGTTATTCATTCTTAGACTGAACATTCAGTCATATTACAACTTCAGGATTTAAAGCACTAACATTTGTTGCTATTCCACGGAAATCCTTCTCATTTCTTGATAGTAACTATCTTCTTAGCTTGTTAACTCTTGTGTTGTTAAGATAAGGTGTTCCGGGGTGCCTGGCTGGCTAATCAATAGAGCATGCAGCTCTTGATCTTAGGGTTGTAAGTTGGAGCTCCACATCAGATGTGGAGATTACTTAAAAATAAATCTTAAAATAAAATAAAAGAAGATATCCCTTATTTCATTAAAAAACTATCCTTTAAAGAAAATTTCAAATTTCTTATCTCCAGTGTTGAGCGTTTTTTTCTTTTAAAAATCAGAGTAATATCAAAGAATCTTAGAAAAAAGGAAAAAAATTCGTTCCTATTTCTACCATGTTACCACAGTAGTAACTGTAATATCTTCCCATTTAGTCTGTATATTCATACCCTAAAATAATTATGACTTTTTAAAAGATTTTATTTATTTATTTGGCAGAGAGAGACACAGCGAGAGAGGGAACACAAGCAGGGGGAGTGGGAGAGGGAGCCCAATGCAGGACTCCATCCCAGGACCCTGGGAACTGACCTAAGCCGAAGGCAGAAGCTTAACAACTGAGCCACCCAGGAGCCCCTAAAATAATTATAATTATGTTATACTCATAATTTTTATTCTGGTATTTTAGTTTTATATTATTCATAGGTATTTTTCAGCTTCTATTAGGTTGTTCTACTATAATTTATTTAACTCTCTCCCTGTTTTTTGGTATTTAGTTTATTGCTAGTTTTTCAGCATTATGGATAATGATGAGTGAAAATGATCTTTACTGATCTGTAACATGGAGGTAATAAAAATATCCTAAAGTTGTCATGAGGATTGCAATGGTGAATAGATACAAAACAGGGTTGCTCAGACTCGGTCCTTTTACCATTTGGGGCAGATTTAATCTTTGCTGTGGGAGCTGTCCTGTGGATGTTCCACAGCATCCCTGGCCCCTCTTCACCAGTTTGGATAAACAAAAATGTCTCCAAGCTTTGTCAAGTGTCTCCTAGGAGGCAGAACCATTCCCAGTTGAGAATTCCTGATACAAAACACTCAGAAGAGCCTGGCACTGCTCTAGTGAGTGCTGCGTAAATATTTGCTATTACTATCATTGTTGTTGGTATCATTCTTTGTTTCAGTTACTTATTTCTGATAAGTTCCTAGAAAAAGAATTTCTGGGACAAGGGTTTCTGACATCTATTACTAAATGCTTTCTAGAAGGACTATGTTAAGTTTATTTATTTATTTATTTTTTAAGATTTTATTTATTTATTTGACACAGAGAGAGATCACAAGTAGGCAGAGAGGCAGGCAGAGAGAGAGAGAGAGAGAGAGAAGGAAGCAGGCTCCCTGCCGAGCAGAGAGCCTAATGTGGGGCTCAATCCCAGGACCCTGAGATCATGACCTGAGCCGAAGGCAGAGGCTTTAACCAGGCTTTAACCGAGCCACCCAGGCGCACCGAACTATGTTAAGTTTAATGCTGTCGGTTGTATATAAATATGTCAGTAACTTTAAGATCCAGCCAGTATTCAGTTGTGAATTCCACATATTGTTTTACGTTCAATTTCTGTTAAGTACTAGTCAGGACGAGCATTTCCTCTGTTTCTTTACTTATGTTGCCCCATCTGAAGGTTCTGGTAGTGGTTTTCGTTGATTTAGTCCTCCCCCAGCCTCCTCTCCCCCTGCCCTCTTTTGAGTTTTTTTTTTTTTTTTTTTTTTTTTTTCTNTGAGGTTGAAAAGTCATGATCTCAATAACCAGGTCTGTGTTAAATTTCTTTGCTTGACCTTTAATGGCATCCAAGTTGAACATTGTCAAGGTCCTTTCAGATTGTTGTGTTTTACCCAAACAGCCCTTTGTGATTTCAGATTGAGACACGGTAATTGACAGTGTCCCATAATACTAGAACTTCCAGAGTTTAAATATAAGGTGGCACCCTCTTTTTTGAGGATAATTTTATGGAGGAGAGCTCAGCTTTGTATTCTGTGATGTGTCCCCTAACTAATGTGGTTGCCTCTGGTTTTATCCTTTTGGAAGTAATCCTAATCCTTGCTGTGGGAGGCAGTGGGTGCCCCACCCATGTCCCTGGCTTTTAGCACTTCAGTGCTTGGGGCCTTCCAGCCAGTCAGGGCATTCCTTTGCCTGAGGGCATTCTCTGGCTGGAAAAGCTCACACCCAGGGTTGGCAGGAAGTGCCTGCCCTCCGCTAGCTGCCAATAGCCAGTGACTGCTATAATATAAACCCCGTGCTCTCTGGCTGCGTCTCAGGTGAACTACCTTTGAGATGAGCTTTTCACCCTGAGGTTCTCTAAGTTCCCAGTTGGATTATGATTCAGGAGTAATTTGGTGGAAGATGATCTTTTTATTAGTTACTTTCCCTTTCCTGTCTCATTTCTTCATTCCCCACCCAGTGATTTTTGGGATCACCTCCAAAGTAAACTGCAGTTGACCTTGAACAACACAGGTTTGACCTGCATGGATCCACTTATACGCAGATTTTTTTCCCCAGCACATACAGTATATTATTGTAAATGTATCTTCTCTTCCTTATGATTTTCTTAACATTTTCTTTTCGCTAGCCTATTCTATTGTAAGAATACAGTATATAATACATATAACATACAAAGAATGTGTTAATCAAAGCTTTATGTTGTTGGTGAGGCTTCCAATCAACAGTAGGCTATTTGTTAAGTATTTTTTGGGCGTCAGAAGTTATATGCGGATTTTTGACCATGCAGGGTGTTGGCATCCTGAGCACTCAAGTTCAAGTTGTTCAGCGGTCGGTTGGACTCATATATATGAATCCTTTTTTCTGTGTCTGCTTTTGGGGAGAACCTAAGGTGTTAGCCAACTTTTCCTTTGATCTTGACCCTTTCATTTGACCTTGATGAAAGAAGAGCAAAAACCAGACCAGGAGAATAGAAATCTGTTGAAGATCTGGCTATATACAAAGTAGATGAGTTTAGTTTCACTGATTCGAGAGACACCTTGGACAAGTAGATATTCTAGTTATGCTGCTGACCAGGGAGTTTCGAGAAAGAGTCACTGGACGAGAAAGAGTCACTGGACGGCATGTTGGGATTAGAGCCACAGCCTGTGGGCTTTTAGTGTCCCCACCTAATGTGACTTCACCACCTTCACACCCTGGACTGACTGGGGCTTGCTGAGTGTCGGAAAGCCTGGTTTTTCAGCTTGTGGCTTTCTCCACGTAGGGACTGACTGACTGATGTTAGGAAGAAAAAAGAAAGAATCTCCACCTATTGCTTTTCTAATTTTGTCCTTGTTTTTGAGATATTATTAATGCTTTGGGAAATTTTTTGGCTTGCACCTCCACTAGTTTGGCAGGGAGGGCATTATTTCAATTGCAGGCTTCGTCCAGAGGGTGTTTGAGTTAAAACCACTTAGGAGCTGAGGGATGACCTGATGGATCTATTTCTAGATGCTCAAAGGGGCTTTGCAGAACCCTTAAGGGTAGCCCCTTTAAAATTAGGGGCACTGAGGGGCACCTGGGTGGCTCAGTCTGTTGAGCATTGGACTCTGGATTTTGGCTCAGGTCATGATCTCAGGGTCCTGAGATCAAGCTGTGGAGGGGGCTCCACTCTCAGCAGGGGTCTGCTGGAGATTCAGTCTCTCTTTCCTTCTCCCTCTGCCCCTCCTCCTACTCGCTGGAATGTGAGCGTGTGTGTGCACTCTCTAAAATGAATAAATAAATCTTTAAAATTAGAGGCACAGGTTGGTTGATTCCAGGGATTTCTGTCTTTATGCTGTCACTTCCTTTCTCAAATTTAAAGAATAGAAACAAAGGCCAAATTAATGGTAGCAATATTTGGAAACAAATAAGTCAAATAAAGTTGTAAATATTTGCTTTGTTAATTAAAAAAATCAACTCATTCAAGCTGATTTCTAAAAAGTCAAATTTGGCTAGAGTGTAAGAACTGAATTTTATGTGGGTGGGGTCAGAATGCTGGGGTCCTATGTGAGTATCCCATGCTAAGGCAGAAATTTCTCTCTCAGGCACTTCCTGAAAGAGCCCTTCCAAGAAGGGTAATTGATCAGCCTATTACACGGGCACCTGTCTCCCTGACCCATTCCATACCCTTCCACCTGTGCCACCATCCAGCTGCTCTCCTTTGGTGCCCCTTCTTCAGATTGCAGACCCCCAGGAGCACTTATCTTCAAGTCATATAGCTGTTTTGTTTCCTTACCAGCAAACAATTGAACGTAGTTTCTGAGAAGCCAGGGGCATCACATGGTCTCCAATGACCTTAGCTGCAGGTGAATGTGACCCAGAGTGAACCAAAGTGAATGTTGGCCAGCATAGATTCCACATTTTCTGTGTGAAAGTTCTCCCTTTGTTGTTTGTGATTAATAACCGAATAGGATATAAAGCCAAGTGATTTCATTGTTGAACACGGACTTGAAGGTCATGAGAAACTGCCTGTTCAAATTAAACTTTGCCAAGATATGGTCAAAAGGTCAGCATTAACACCTGGATAGTTTTTGAAACAAGGCAGAGAAAAACAAAACAGTGAAACACCATTCTTTATACAGTGTAAAAATTGATGTCAAATAGATCAAATGATATGTCCGATCCTTACGATAGATGACCTAGACCCTGAGTTTACACAGGGAGAAACCCTTTAAAACAAAAGTATACTGAGGACCTAGTGTGCGCCAAGTTGTTCAGAATAAGTTTGCTGTGCCAAGAAATGTGGCAAAGAGTTACTTGTAGGTATGACTCCTTTGTTAATACCTTGATTTTTAAGTTTGGTTTCGTGTTGGTTTGCTATTTGAAATAGGGTTTTGAGTCAGCTTTCTTAGTACTTGGTACTTTGAATTTTATTGTTTTCAGTATTTCATTTAAGAGTCACACTGATGAAAATATAGCGGGACTTAAATTTAAAAATAGTGAGACTCCTGCACATAACACATAGCATCTTCAGTAACTATCTTTTGTGCTTATATTCTTTTCTGTGTATTCTCTAGGCTTCTGAATTTAGAAGTTACAAGAAGACTTTCCTCTAGTCTGTCATCTTTACTTTCCCCATTTGGAGAAGGAACTGCCCCCGTTCTTAGTGACGTATTTGTAAGCTTGTGTCCGTTTGTATGATAAATTGCTATAAGACCTAGCAGCTATTACTTTTAAACCCTGAGGATGGATTCATTTTGAAGATGACACACTGGGAGCCTGGCTTTCCCAGGACCGGTGTGATGTGGATGTAGAGGGAGGGCTCAGCTGGCTTGGGTTCTGTTCCTTCTTATGTTATTACTTGCTTGCTTTCCAGCTGGGTCTTCAGTCTCTTCTCCCTGGACAGCTTTAGGCCCTAAGTCAACTGGTAGGAGTTTGTGTGGTAGGAGTAATCGCAGATGAGCCGAGATACAAACTACTCACTTTGTTCCCGTTAGAATTTTTCCCCGCTGAAAGCAAACAAACCAAACCAAACAAAACCCTCTAAAACATTATAATTTAATCGGACTTGAATGATCCTTGTTGAAGAAGTTTTCTTACACGGCTAACTCTTAATTTCGTTTGAATGACTAGGATTTTTCTCTTTTTCCCAAGGATACATCAAGTTATTTCCTGGGTAATTCAGGGAATATTTTTTGTATATTTATGATGTATAAGGAACTATGTGAGAGAGGCCAAGGGTTAAGACAGTTTCTTCCTTCAGGGAAGTTAAAATTTCATGAGGTGGGGTGCCTGGCTGGCTCAGTCCGTAGAGCTAACATGTGACCCTTAATCTCAGGGTCATGAGTTCAAGCCCCATGTTGGGCATGGAGCCTACTTAAAAAAAAAGAATCTCATGAGAAGGGATGATCTACTTGGGTGTATATATATATATATATATATATATATATATATATATATATATATATATATATATATATAAATAAAATTAACTCCCATCCCCAATATTTTGTTATAATTAAGGAACAAAATATCATGTGAATTCAAAAGGTAGGGGTGGAGTAGATATCGGGCCCGGGAGGAAACTCTAAAGCCTCATGAAAGAGGATGCTATTTCATATGGAAACATGGGAGCTCTGAGGCCAGAGGAAAATGTTCCATAAAGAGGGTGCAGATGAGTAGGGGATGGCTATAGGGAAGCATGCTGAATGCCAGGCTCAGTAGGTTACTTCACCCTTACCATATATATGTGCCTGACTAGAGACAGCAGATGATGTTCGGGAGGTTTTGTGTGTTCAGAGTTTTGTGGTCATAAGAAGTTAATCTTTCACAGGGGTTTAGGATGCATCTAGGAGGGTGGATGGTATGAGAGGTTGTTGTAATACACTGAGGGGAGGGTGCTGAGGAGCTGGACACTGACGTTGGTAGCTTGGGAATATTTTGGCTCTGTTGAAGAATTAAATTGAATAATGTCAAAGCTCTCTTCATGGTTTTAATCTTTAAGATTCTGCTGCCAGAAGCTGAGCTCACTCTTCTCTTGGGTGTAAGTATGACTGAAAGAACTTGTGTGTGAAAGATTCCTTCCTCTCATATTTACAGTATCAGTTTCTAGTTTAGGAGCTCAGCTGATACCTGCAGAAATTGCTTCTGATTGTGACTTGATTCCCTCTGCTGTCTCTTTTACGCTTTTCCTAGTTATTTTCCCTTGGAAGATAAAAGGAGGTGCTTAGGGCGAATTTCATTCTTTTGGGTCAGTTTGTGTGGGATTGCCCCTCTTTAGTTATGTTTGTAGGTGCTGATCTGTGTTTTTTGCCCACTTAGGGCTCGAGGCTTGGATAGTTACAGTTGTGCTCTCCCTTCTCTGTGTTTCTGCTTCTGATTTTAGAGTTTAGTTTGTGATTTGCAGGCAGAGATGAATGACGGAGAAATGTTGCAGATGAGTGGGTGTGTTTGTTACCTATTGCTGCTGTAGCAAACTAGCACGAATTTGATGGCTTCAGACAACGTGAATTTATTATCTTACAGTTGTGGAGATCAGAAGTCAGACACAGGTTTCACTTTACTAAAACCAAGGTACTGGCAGGGTTGCATTTCTCCTGGAAACTCTAGGGGAGAATCAGTTTCCTTGTAGCCTGGGAATGTCTTGGCTCTGGAGAGGCTGCCCCCATGCCTTGGCTGATGGCCACCCCGTCTTCAAAACCAGCAACGGTGGGCCAAGTCTTTCTCACATCGTGGTGGATAACTCTTAGTTTTCATTTAAAAAATAAATAGAACCTCGGCACAAAGAATTTTGCATGGTGGTTAATTGCTGAGTCACTCCTGCTTGTTCAAAATAAATTTCATCACAATTTGGCGGGGAGGGGGAGCTGATTTATAACTAATTTAAAAAAGTTGTTAGAAGCTTTTCTTTTTCATGTATATGTGTGTATATATTATATTATGATGCATATTTTGTCCAGTGATGGGGAAAAGGGAAGGAATGAGCTAAGTGCTTTTAACTGTACAGAAAGGCATTGGATGGAAATTCTGGAACGGGTCATGAAGAGAAGGAACTTTGTTGTGACAAAAACATGTAAACCACTCATGATTCTCCACTTTTCACACTTCAATTAATGTGATTTAATGGTTTTTCTCTCAGTGTTATTTGGCAGGATGTTGTTAAGGACAAACATCCAACATGGTGTTGAAGTGTATTTGGGAACAAAACAAGTGAGTTGCCAAACTAAAAGTGAAATTTAAAGAGTTTTTATTTTATGAAAACTGAAGGTCAGAGGTTAGTTAACAGGGTGTTTCTTTGTTCATTTGTGGATTCAGTGTTAGTTTGGCCTTTGGAATTTATTTTAGGTAAGCCAAATACTATTAAGGCAGATTCTAGATTTAATGTTCATTGCTTTCTACTGCTGATGTAAGAACCCAGGTAGTGTAATTATCACATGAATATAAAAATCGATGTATTATGATTGTACAATTCATGTTCATTTACTTGAAAGTAGGGAGACTACGTATGGGAGATGTCATTTCCATGAAATCTTTTCCTGAATTTTTAGGAAGGAGTCATATATGAGTCAAGGATTTCTTTCTTTCTTTCTTTCTTTCTTTTTTTTTTTAAAGATTTTATTTATTTATTTCACAGAGGGAGAGAGATCACAAGGAGGCAGAGAGGCAGGCAGAGAGAGAGAGGGGGGAAGTAGGCTCCCTGCTGAGCAGAGAACCCGATGCGGGCCTCAATCCCAGGACCCTGAGATCATGACCTGAGCTGAAAGCAGAGGCTTTAACCCACTGAGCCACCCAGGTGCCCGAGTCAAGGATTTCTTAAGAAAACACTTCTAAGACAATAATAAATAAGTCTCAGGGGTGCCTGGGTGGCCCAGTGGGTTAAGTCTCTGCCTTCAGCTCAGGTCATGATCTCAGGGTCCTGGGATCGAGCCCTGTATCGGGCTCTCTGCTCGGTGGAGAGCCTGCTTCCCCCTCTCTCTCTGTCTGCCTTGCTGTCTACTTGTGATCTCTCTGTCAAATAAATAAAGAAAATCTTTAATAAAATAAAAAAATAAAAAAAATAAATAAGTTACTTACCCACCACTTCTTCCTTGTTAATTTTATAGATAGGATTTTTTTCTGACCTCCTCCCCAGTCATCATTCTATAGACAATGCAATTGCCATTGAATAATATTTAGAATTTTTAGAATGATAATATTTAGAATAACTTTTAGAAAATATGCATTCCTGAAATACTCAGATTGCCATTAGAATTAAAGTATGGTTTTGTCATAGAGAAATATAATGTCAGTTTAATAACCTATGAGCTTAGCCACTACCTGAAATCTTTCATTTCCTTCTGATAAATTTGGTTAGTTTTTATTTTCAAGGAGAAACTTATCTTCATGGGGACAGTTGAGTTGGGTGAGGGCCAAGAGAAAAAAGTCTAGGAATGATAAGCCCCTATATAAGGGGAAGTTAGTGTTTCTCTTATTGCTGATAAACCTTAGTGATCTAAGGATTGAGGTCCTATATGTTTGTCACTGCTCTATCTTTTCATGTCCCCTAAAAAACCATTGTACAAGCCATTGGGACATGCACATTTAAGATAGCCTAATGCTGGGCATTTGTTCCTTTAGTTTCTTCATTCTGCAGCATGTAGAATGACATTAAAGGAACAATGAGTCTAGCATGTCGTAGATGCCTGATAAACAACTTTTAAAGAAATGAATCAAATAACTTGCTTGTATATGGTGTTAAAGTTAGTTTTTATAGGGCAGATTATTTCTCTTTCTTTTTGCTTTAGGAAAGGTGTCTGTATTGTGTCTAAAGGAAAGGGAAACATATCTTTAACATTTAGAACTATAAATCTTAAGCTTAAAAATAAGACCAGCCTAGTGTTATGCTAAGAACTACAGAAGGGGAGCAAAGAGAGATCTGGTGCCTATTCTTTCATGATTTGAAAAGGTGTCTCTCTACTGTGTTTGGCTTAAGGGGTTTTGTTTTGTTACGTGATCCTTTAATTTCTGTCTTGACTTTTCATATAATGAGATCATATAATATTCTTTTTTTTAAAGATTTTATTTATTTATTTGATAGAGAGACAGAGCGGGAACACAAACAGGGGGAGTAGGAGAGGAAGAAGCAGGCTTCCAGCCGAGCAGGGATCCTAACTCGGGGCTCGATCCCAGGACTCTGGGATCATGACCTGAGCTGAAGGCAGACGCTTAACAACTGAGCCACCCAGGCACCCCGAGACCATCTAGTATTCTTTGAAGATAATGTTCTTAGAGTTTTTTGGGGTCAGAGAATAACTTAAAAATTGATAGAAACTGTGGAATTTCTGCCCCCACTCAAAAATCACATATGCAAACACATAATTCTTCTCAGAACTTAAAGAAGTTTGTAAAGTCACTAAAACTTATCCAGATATGTAGCAAAATATAAACTTTTGCTCATTTATTCATTTTATTCTTATTTGTCCATTCATTTCCATAGCTTTATAGGTTTATAGGATTATCTAAGGAAGGCTACCTCTGTTTTTTTTTTTTTTAAACAAAATGTTATATACTTACATTTCAAAAGCCAAACATTTCGTCGCATAAAAATTATGCCCTGCTCCCAGGGAGGACAATCCCCATCATTAGATGATTAAAAATTTTTTTTGTTTGTGTGCCTATTTAGTGTATGTATTATAATATGTTTCATATTGCCTATTTTTAATAAATACAAGATCATATTATTTATATTGTTTTACAGGGTTTGTTTTTGTTTTTGTTTTTTCCCCGGACATACATATTCAATCTTTTTTCCATGCCAGTATTGATAGAGCTAGCATATTCTTTTAAACTACTATTTACGGGTGCCTGGGTGGCTCAGTGGGTTAAAGCCTCTGCTTTCGGCTCAGGTCATGATCTCAGGGTCCTGGGATCGAGGCCCGCATCAGGCTTTCTGATCAGCAGGGAGCCTGCTTCCTCCTCTCCCTCTGCCTGCCTCTCTGCCTTCTTATGATCTCTCTCCCTCTGTGAAATAAATAAATAAAATCTTAAAAAAAAAAAACCAAAACAAAAAACCTATTTACATTATTATTTACAGACATAATTCTACAAACAGACTGAAATTATTTATAGATTAATTTTTATAGTTGACATGGTTGGTGGCAGAAATAAGAAGAAACTAAGGAGGACTGGTTGGAATGACATGTCAGTTGCTAAAACTCCCCTTTGTCTATCTTTTCAGAGAGTAGTTGTGTACCGTCCGGCTGGGGGAGGCATGCATTTTGAACAGGGGGTTTTTGGCCAAGAAATAGGCCTCCACCTAACAGAACACCCACTGTGATGATTTACAATGTTTGAATCTCAGCAAAAATACCACTTGTATTCTGAATTCTTTTGTTTCAACTGTATAACTCAATAGAAAGAAAGTTTCCTACAATTGAAAAGAATAGACACTGTTTAGAGGCCAAGTTTTGCCTTTTAAGGCTGAATGTGTTTTATTTTAAGCTGCTCTTTCTTCTCAAGAAGACTGATATAAACAAGAGAAGGGCCCTCTGGTATTTCTATGCAAAGCATCAGTAATACTGTTTCTTTCTTTGCTTTTCTTTTTTTTTTTTTTTTTTTTTTGAGAGAGAGCAATAGTGCGTTTGAGCGAGTTGAGGACGGGAGGAGGAGAGGGAGAAAGAATCATAAGCAGCTCCAGGTCCAGAGTAGAAACCAACACAAGCAAGGCTCCATCTCAAGACCCTGAGATCATGACCTGAGCTGAAATCAAGAGTTAGATGCTTAACCGACTGAGCCACCCAGGCTCCCCAATACTGTTTCTTTTTAAATGAACTATTTTACTGCTGTTTATCTACTTCGTGCCTGTTGCTGTAGCACCTGGGAGCTCTCTATTTCTGATGGTATCGCCTAGGATGAGTGAGGCAGCTAGTCTGGGTTGGAATCTCGGCTTCAGCTCTTACTAGTTATGAAACCTCCACAAGTTTATGAACTCTGTCTCCTAACTGTGAACGGAGGATGCTCATAGCACTATCTTGTGGTTGTTGGGAGGATAAGGCAAGTAAAAAAACAGCTCAGATGTGGGGGAAATATTTGCAAATCATATACAGTAGTTCTCCTTTCTCCATGATTTCTCTTTCTGAGCTTTTAGTCACCTGTGGTCAAGCACGGTCCAGAAGCAGGTGATCTTCCTGCCGACTCATGGTCAGAAGGTCGATAGTAGCCTGATGGTGTGTTCACAGTGCCTACGGCATTCCTCTCACTTCATCTCATCACATAGACATTTTATCATCTCAGATCATCACAAGAAGGAGGGCGAGTGTAGTACAAGAAGATATTTTGAGAGAGAGAGACCACATTCACATTACTTTTGTTATAGTATATTTTTAGAATTGTTCTATTATTGGTTATCGTTAATCTCTTACTATGCCCAATTTATAAATTAGACTTCATCATGGATATGTACGTATAGGAAAAAACAGTTTATACAGGGTTCAGTACTGTCCGTGGTTTCGGGCACCCATTAGGGGTCTTGGAGTGTATCCCCCACAGATAAAGGGATAACCTGTATCTGAAAAGGTTCTAATGTCCATAATATATAAAGAATTCTTATAAATGAACAATAAAATGACAAGTATCCCAGTTGAAGAAAGGGGCAAAGATTCGAATAGACATTTCTCCAAAGATACGCAAATGGCCAGTAGATATGTAAAAAGATGTTCAAGATTGATAGTCTTGAGGGGAAGGCAAATCGAAATCACAGTGAGATTTTTACTTCACACCCACTGGGATGGATATAATAAAAAATACAGAAAAGAACAAGTGTTGATGAGGATGTGGAGAGATTGGAACTCATATGCTGCTGGCATAAAAGTACAGTAGGTACAGTAGCTTTGGAAAACAGTTTGGCAGTTCCTCAGAAAATGAAGTGTTGACGTCTCATCTAACCCAGAACTCCCTTCTAAGTTATATCTCCAAGACGATTGAAAACTATGTCCACATTAGAGCTTGTACGTGGATGTTCATAGCATTGTTTTGATAACGGGCAAAAAGGAAAACAACCAAAATGCCACACAGTTGATGAATAGACCAACAAAATGTGGTCTCTCCACACCATGGAACATATTCGGTTATAAATAAAATGCAGCATTGATACGAGTTACAACATGCGTGAACTTTGAAAACATAATGCTAAGTGAAAGAAGCTTGGCACGGAAGGCCGCATACCATATGATTCTATTTATATGAAATGTCTAGAATAGGAAGAAGATCCATGGAAGGTCGAGTTGTGGTTGCCTTGGACTTGGGGGTGGGGGGACGGTGGGGATGGGGAATGATGGCTCGTGGGTACAGGGTTTTTGGCATAATAAAAATGTTCTGGAATTAGATAGTGCTGATCCTTGTGCAACTTTGTGAATATACTAAAAACCACTGAATTGTACTCTTTAAATGGATGGATGTTAATGTATGTGAATTATATCTCAATTGACAAAAAAATAAGATAGTACGTGGGAAGTGGTACCATTCCTTCATACCAGGGACTCTGCATACGGCAGCTCCTTCTGCTGATGCTATCATTATCATCATCATTGTTATAAAAAGATAATTGCTTGTAATGTGGTTATATTATTTCCAGTTCTTTTCTTAAAATTACACAAATACTAGCAATTTAGTGCTTGCAAAACATTTGTAAAGACCTGCCTTTGTGAACAGGTTTTGTGATGGAGAGCCTTTGAGTTACTGTGGGTATATGTGTTTTTCCCATTTGCTTGCACTGCATTTTCTTTGTGTGAAACATGGTACTTCTTGGCAGGTCATATGGCATTTATAAATTTTTTTCCCTTTTTACTCTCTTTCATTTGATTTACCTGATTGGATGCATTCAACTCCTGTGAGGGAGAGAAAGCAAAGAAACAAGGAATAGGATAATCTAGAGAATTTCCGAGTCTTGGTGAAATTTCCCTTTCAACGTTTTCTGATACAGTGAAACAAGGGGTTTTTCTGGGAAATAGCTACATAGCGTGAGATTGACAGTAGTGCAATGTTAACATGATCACACTCGGACGATTTTTGAAAATCTTTTATATAAAATACATGTGGGGCGCCTGGGTGGCTCAGTGGGTTAAGGCCGCTGCCTTCGGCTCAGGTCATGATCCCAGGGTCCTGGGATCGAGGCCCGCATCGGGCTCCCTGCTCAGCAGGGAGCCTGCTTCCTCCTCTCTCCTCTCTCTCTGCTTGCCTCTCTGCCTACTTGTGATCTTTCTCTCTGTATCAAATAAAAAAATAAAATCTTAAAATACATGTAAAAATGGACTCTTTCTTTAGTCTGAAATAACATTTGGACTGTGTTTGCTGAATATGTCGACCATATCCTAAACACTGTGATCCTTTAAGAATTATTAATAGATGAGATTTGGGGGCATTTCATAGTTTTAAGGATTAAATGGTATTTATACAAGTATATAAACTTTAATAAATAGCATGTTAGAGTATTTGATTATGGCTAGGGAAATGCTTATTATCTGCCTATTACAGGCTCTAAAATTGGTCTCAGCTTTAACTTGCGTGGATTTACTCCTTCAAGCTTTAAGGGTTTTCTCATTTCATTATTATTAATATCAGGACAAGAAGATCATTTCAGTCTCATTGTAACTGAGTATCATGGTGGCCACCCCACCCCTCACCCCACCCCTGCTTTTTGTATGGATGTTAAACTTGTCTTTGGTTATTGCACATCTCTACCCTCTGTCTGCCTTTGCCTGGCTACCAGTTTGCAACTTTGACCTTTGATAAAGCTCTTACACTGACTCTTTCCTAATGGGGACACACCTGATTGTCCTGCCAGTTGGATGCTTTGGTCTTGCTTGCTGGTTGGAGTATGTCCCTCGATGGCTTTACATGTTGGTTTCCATATTTTCTAGCTCTTGTCTGAGTGCTGCCTGGGGGCATTCTCTTCTGTTCCAGTGTGTAGTCTGGTCTCCAACAAGGCATTCTTCCCCCGCCCCAAAGAGTAGCGATCTTTTAATGAATTGTGTGCTTATCATGAGTATTAATACTAAAATCTTACTTATATGTGAATAAGTTTTATATGGTTATTGTTTTGCTACCTACTGTCATTCTGATTTGAATGTTCTAAAATAATTATTATGTCCTAAGCATTTATATCATTTATTTTCTTATTGAGAAGAAAACAGTTTAGTCTGGTAATTTATACATTAAAGAATTATGTATGCAATTGCCATAGGTGTCTGTGGTTAAGTTCTTTTATTAAAATTTTACTTTTAGTGAAGTGGAAAAGGTACCACAGTAAAAATGGTCTACTTGATTTACAAAGTAAATAAGCAAGTTAATATTAGCGATATTGTACTGTGAGCTACAGAAAGAAGAGTATGTGTCCCTTATTTGTCACAGTGAGTAGAAGGACCAAAGCGATCGTTTTTCAAACTTATTGACTATTTTATCTTTTACTCTACCGAGTTTATTTCTCTCTGTACAAGTATTTAATATACTTTTGTTCATATGTACATTTGAGTTTCTCATATTCTATCACTATGTATTCACATGAATCTATCAAGTTAAAATATGTGCCATTTATCAGAGTTGGGCACAATTATGTGTTTATACGTAAACCTGTAAGATGTTGGAATTTAGTTTCGGTGTGTGTGAATATGAGCGGGAAGACTGATACGTGGTTTCTGTTTCTTTCCTCTCTCAGTGCCATGCACAGTTTCTTTTTTTGGTTAGTTTCTGCCAACAGTGCTGTGGGGCTGCTCCCTGTGTGTGGCTTCGCCTCATAACCCACACTGTCTGCTCCCAGACCCACTCCGTGTCTGGTTGCAAGTCCACATAGTGTTTCCTGGAATTGTGACTGGGCGTTGCTGCTTTACCCTGTGCTTTGGCTTGCCCTTATTAGCGTTTCTTGGTTCCCCCATCAGTGGGTCTCTGATTTCTTTATCCACAAATAGTCTTGTGCAGAGTCATGATCCTCCTGCCTTTACAAATCAACCAAGCTCTGGCAAGGGAAATGATTATTCATCAAAACTCTAAACACCAGGATAAAATGTTCCTATTTAGATGAATCAGGGGTCAATTTACTTTGCTAATGAGCTTCAGAATTGCTCTGCCTTTTGAGACTATTTTTGTTCTAGCTTTTCTTCTTTTTAATGTTCCTAGAAGTCGAATTTTCATTCTTTGTCAATAATAAAAGGATGTTCAAACACATGAAAAGAGGAAGTGAGAAAGAAAATCTGTGAGTCGTCTTGATGATCATGGTGTTAAAATTTTGTAGAAGGTTGAAAAGGCCATAGATATAACAGATTTTTTTTTAATTGAAGTGTAAAAGTTAGAGGTCTAGATTGAATTATGGTCAATACATAGTTTGTGTAGGTCCAATGGACAAACTAAATAAACTCATCCAATGATTTTTTTTTTTTAATTGACAACCTGTTTTGGGAGCTGAGTATAGTATGACAAGCAAAGGAGACATTTCTTACCCTCATGGACTTATACAGATCAATATTGAGATAAGTAATCAAATTGAGATAAGTATTAGGGAGCAAAAGAAAAGAAAATAGGAAGCTTTGAGACACTGTTAAAGTCTAGAAGTCTCTTCTGAAGAAAAGATGTTTAAAATCAGACCTGAGATAGCCACAGGAATTAAGCAGGTTGAAAATGGGGTGAAGAGTACTGTAGGCAGGCGCGGACGCATGAGCAAATATCCTGGAGTAGGAAGGGCTGGGTACACACACATACAGGACATAAAGGACGGTGTGGCTGGAGCTCTTGAGAGGAAGGGAAAGTGTGGCAAGATAGGACTTGGCTTGGGTAGGGAAGGGTTAGATGAGGTAAAGCTTCGTAGACCATGTTAATTTAATTGTTCCAAAGTTCATTGTCAAGCTAGGTGCCATTTAGAAAGTGGATTGGAAAGGAACGGGAATAGAAATGTCAGGTTTTTGGCTTTAGGTTAGTGAACTCCAAGCAAGAGATAAGAGTGACTCAGGTGGGAGGACGGCTGGAAGATGAAGAGTTGTGGCTGGATTCAAGGCGTATTAAGGAATTGGAACCAACAGATTTGGTGATGGATTGTGGTATTAGGTAGATGGTGGAATGCCAAGGATTGGTTTTAGGGTCCTGGCATGAACACCTGAGTGGATGAAGGTGCTGGGTTCTGAGCTAAGAAAAATTGGAGACAGAATTGATTTGAGAAAAGGGCAGCAGTTCAGTTTTAGATGTGTTAGGTTTGAAATGAGTCCATGAGCTATCTCAGTGGAGAAGTTAGGTAGATGCTTGGATACGTGCTGTTTTTATCTCCTGCTGCATAGCAAAGTACTCTGAAACTTAGCAGCAAGTCCACATTCATAATCTACTGGTATATAACAAATTACCCAAGTCTTTAACAGCTTAAAACAGCAAATATTTATTATTTCATGCAATTTCCTGGGTCAGGCATTTGGGAGTGGCTTTGCTAGGTGATTCTGTCCCAGGGTCTCTCATGAGGTTGTAATCACGGTGTTGGCTAGGGCTGCAATCATCTGAAGGCTTGACTGAGGCTAGAGGATCTGCTTCCAAGATGGTTTATGCACTTGGGTTTTGGCAGGTCTCAGTTCCTTGCTGGCTGTTGGTGGGAGGCCATAATTCCTTGCCATGTGGACCTCTCCATAGGGCTGCTTGAGTATCTTCATGACAGGGCATCTGGCTTCTCCTAGAGGGAGTGAAATGAGAACGTGCAAGGAGGAAACAACAATGCCTCAGAAGCCCTACATTATCACCTCTGCCATGTTGTGCTTGTGAGAAGTGAGTTACCCAATCTAGCTAATATTAAAGGAGAGGGGAATTACACTCTACCTCTTGAATGGAGGACTAACAAGTATTTTGTGAACATATTTTGAAACCAGTACACATTACTTTATAATTTAGTAGAGAGGTTTGGGTTGGGGCTTCTGCACATAGGTGGTATTTGGAACTATGAGACTGGATTAGAAACTACTTGGGGCGAGTGAATAAATGGAGATGTGGCCAGGACTGATCTCTTAGGAATCCTGACCTTTAGAGGACCTGCTGTGGAGGAGTAGAGGAGAAGAAAGAAATTAAATCTGGAAAGACAGTAAGATTTTTGAGAGGTGAGGAGTGCTCTACTGTGTGGAAGGCTACTGAGAGGCCTATTTGACCTCATTTTAAAGAATTTATTCTTTAAATGAGTGAATGAATGAATGAATGAGTAAATAAATGAGTTATGCATAACACAAAATTTTAACTCTAAATAAATTTGTTATAGAAATGCTTGTAAACTTAAAAACAGGAAATATTATCAAGAATGTACAGCAACAGGGTGGTAGTAGGAAATAAGTTATTGAATGTCCAGTCAGTAAAATACCTGTGGGGCTTTAAAGTGGACATTGTCAAAGAGTATGTACTATAATGGAAATATGCTCATAATGTCTTTTAAGTAAAGGTGATAAAATACTATGTTCTTTTTAAATTCCATTTTCATAAGAAAAAGACAAAAATATCTAGGAGGATGATGCAAACATGTTAATAGTGATTGCCTCTGGGTGGAGGGAAATGGGTGATTTAAATTTTCTTCCTTTTGCTTATCTGAAACTTCCTTAATAAATGTGGATTGCTCTTATAACAAAATGTTTTCAAATATCCTCCCAAGGCAAAGCAAAATAATTAAAACAATACTTTCACTTCTGGTACTTAAAACTTGATTGAGGAAAATTGTGGCACCAAACTCTGGCAGCCAAGGCAAGGCGATAAAATGAGTGGATGAAGTAGCTCCACTGTTTAGGACAAAGGACTCTAATTGATCAGGAAAGCCTGCTTCATTTCTGGTCTCCAAGGTGAGAGGATGTGATAGACATTGCCCTCTAAAGCAATTTCACGTAAACTACAGAGATGTTCTTAAATTGTAGTGAAAACAGACAGCATGCTTTTATTTTTATTTTTTAAGTTTCTTTATAAATATTTTATTTTTAAGTAAGCTCTACACCCAATGTGGGGCTTGAACTCACAACCCTGAGATCAAGAATTGTGTGCTCCACCAACTGAGTCATCTAGGCAACCTAGCATGCTTATAAATGTAGGTTCCCTGAAGGCAGTTCTGTAGGCAGAGGGCAGACTCCTATATGTGGCTTAGGTATATAAGCTTTCTCATGATTTGATATAACAAAGTGGGGAAGTTTATGTTCTCTTGAAGATACAGTGGTTAACATTCCCTTAGACCAGACTTTACCCCCATCTCTGCGTGCTGGGCACCTTCCTGGCTCAGTGAGCCTGTGAGGGCGGGGTGGGGGGGGGTCAAGGATTCTGTTTTCTGAGGAAATTCTCTAGGGGAGTCTGATGTTTAGCTACATCTGGGAATGTCTGCAGTTCTTGGAGTTGAGGTTGACAGTCACTTTCTATTGAGCATTACTCTGAGCCCCTTGCTACATACTTTGATCATATTATTTTTTCTTACTGAAGTCACTTGAGTGTTGCATTTTTCTACCCCTTTTACATGGGAGAAAATCAGAGACTGAATGAAGTGTTTAAGGCATAAAGCTATCAAAAAGCAATTCAGTGGAGTGGTTGGGAGTGTGAGCTCTGCCTTGTCAGGTTGTTGGGATTTGTGTTGCACACGGAATGTCTGGTCTGTGTCTGGCTTATGGCAAGCATTTAATAAATGTTAGTTTTATTATGAAAACATATTTGTGGGGTGAGGTTCTGACAGCATCCTCAATATACTATCTCCCAATTCTAATCATCTTTTAGTGTTACCTTGTATATGGGAGTGAAATGTTACATTTCAGTCTGGTGAAAGTCCTTTTTACAGAGGTAGACTGTAGAAATCCGTCTTCTAGACCAGAAATATTCCTGAATTTCTTTCCTGAGACTTATTCTAGTGGCACCAGATTGAATTAGGTTTGAATGGAATTGAAAGGAAGAGAAACCCTACTACTCTGGGTTATAAGAAATAATTCCATTTTCTCCAGAAACTTTCAGTCTGTAGATAGGCAATCCAAGGCTGGTTGCCTGCTCAGGGGAATTGGCTGCTCCTGCTTCCTGGAGAAAGATGGAAGGCCAGGGGTGAAATGTGTATGCAAGCTGCTTGTGTTAAGTTTTGTTGGGAGGTCGTAGCTCACCTGGAAGTACCACCCAACACTCTTTTGCTCACCATTGGCCAAAAATGGGCTGTATGGTTATCCCTAGTTGCAAGGGGAGATGATTATTGTAATTGGCCACCTTGCATCGAGGAAGAAAAGTGAGATTAGACTAGTAAGCAAGAAGAGGAGAGAGGGCATTGAGTAGGTAACCAGCAGTATCTACCACAAGGGGTTTGAACAGGTATTTCCTTCTTGAGTAAGAGGTCTAGAGGCATGGTTATTGTGAAACAGTTTTGATTCTACAATTTGGAATATCTGCATTTATATGTTAAGATATGAATTTTATTTTATTATTTTATTTTTTTTATTTTTTTTAATGATTTTATTTATTCATTTGACACAGAGAGAGAGATTACAAGCAGGCAGAGAGGCAGGCAGAGAGAGAGGAGAGAGGAGGAAGCAGGCTCCCTGCCGAGCAGAGAGCCCGATGCGGGCCTCGATCCCAGGACCCTGGGATCATGACCTGAGCCGAAGGCAGCGGCCCTAACCCACTGAGCCACCCAGGCGCCCATATGTTAAGATATGAATTTTAAAAGATGGAATTGGAACCAAGTGAAATTTACCCATTCGTCTTCCTGGAGAATGTATGCGGTAAGGCATACTAAATATCACTTCTTTGAAAGTCAAGTTGAAATGGGAATGAAAAATGTTTATTGCACATGCTTCCCCCCCCCCCCATTTTTTGTGGTGAAATACATAGAACAAAATTTAACATTGTAACCATTTTTAAGTGAACACTTCAGTGGTATTCCATGCATTTACCATCATCCATCTCTATAACCCTTTTCATCTTGCAAAATGGAAACTCTGTACCCATTAAACATAACTCCCAATTCCCCCCTCCTGCCAGTCACCATTTAACTTTCTGTCTCTATAAATTTAGCTACTGTAGGTAAGTGGAATCATATAGTATTTCACTTTTTGGACTGGTTTATTTCACATAGAAAAATGTTCTTAAGGTGCCTCTATGTTCTCTTCCCTTTTAAAGGCTGAATAGTATTCCAGCGCGTGCGTGCGCGCGCACGTGTGTGTGTGTGTGTGTGTGTGTGTATGTGTGTACACGCACCACATTTTGTTTATCCATTCATCCATCCATGGGCGCCTGGATTGCTTCCACTGCTTAGCCATTGTGAATAATGTTACTATGAGTATGGGTACATAGACATTTCTTTAAGGTCCTGTTTTCAGTTCTTTTGGGTGTATTATTGCACATGCTTGTACCTCAGACTCAGTCAGGTTTGCTAGCTTGTGCTTGTCCTGAGGGAAATGCTAAAACTTTGAAGAAAAATTATCCAGATCTTTTTATTTTTTTTTTTTAAATTTATTTATTTTGACAGAGCGAGAGAGATCACAAGTAGGCAGAGAGGCAGGCAGAGAGAGAGAGGAGGAAGCAGGCTCTCCGCCGAGCAGAGAGCCCGATATGGGCCTCGATCCCAGGACCCTGAGATCATGACCTGAGCCGAAGGCAGAGGCTTTAACCCACTGAGCCACCCAGGCGCCCCAGATCTTTTTGTTTGATTCACTCTCTTGCTAATAACTTCAAGAAAAATTTGTCGTCATGAATTAGACTTTCTATAGGCTGGGATAATGGAAAGGAGGAGTCACTGTAATGCTCTCAGAAGCCACTGGCCATTGGCTTGTTGCAGTGTAAAAGGACCTAGTTTTGAATGTGTCATTAGGAAGGAAGCAGAGAAGAAAAGAGAGTATTATTCTTTTTTTGCAGAGCTGTGTTGACTGCACATGGATGACTCTCTGAGGTTCTGGTCTCCTAATTAAGAAATGATTTAATGGTGAGAGGAGTCTAGTGAATCCATTTGGGGTTTTCATAAAACCAACTGAAACGATTAGAACTCTCGAGTCTAAAATGATGAAAATAGAGAGGAGATATAATTACTGGGTGTAAAATCATTTATTTCAGAAGAGCAAACATGAACTTGTTCTTCTAATCTTTAACTGAATTAATTAATCTCCAACTAAGTTAAAATTAATCTAGATTTTTTAATGCTTAAGAGAGGCACATTTTAGACAAAGAAAGAGCTCTTCTACACAGAAGGTGATCCCGCAGTTTGCTGAACCCGGAGATGGTATAGTCTGAAGTTACGAATTTTCGAAAAAGGCAAATAAACGTTAACTGTGCAGTAGAGTATTAAATAAAGATAGTGCTGATTTGAGGCAGTATCTTAATTTTCAACAATAACTTTAGAGGCTGAATGATCATAAAGGATAACATTAGCATGCTGAGGGAGTGGCTTGAATATCAGGTTTCTTACATTTTTTTGTTCACACTGTGGATTTTATCTCTTTTGTCCAACTCTACCTGAATAAACTTTTCAATAAAAAAGTATTAATGGCTCATGTGAACTTTTTACATAGTTATTAGTTATATAAATTGAAAACGAGGGAATATGCATTTTCCAATCCGAGACTAACTATTTAAATTATTTCTATCATTAACTTTCAGTTTATATACTTCGAAGCGAAGAGTGCTGTGCTTCATGGGCTGATTTCTTAACGGTGCGGTCCATGGGAAGAAATCTTTGCTCCTGAAGTTTTAAGGGGAAACATAGTGTTCCTTTCTGGCATGTTCTTCCTGCTTATTGTAAATTTATTTGTTTGTTTATTTATTTTTTGGATAAAGGATTGCATTTTAGTGCACTTGCAATTTTGAAAATGTAATTACTAAAATGACTCTTCCCCCTTTTAAAATTATATCACATTGGTTTTAACTTGCCATGGCTTAATATTAGAGGACTCTAAAACAGAGAAAAATTCAAACACTGAAACACAATTCAATTCTGAAACACTCTATTTTCTATTTTTAAAATTATATATATATATATATATAGGACCCTAAGAAAGTCTAGGTGGCTTGGTGTAATCTGTCAGTAACATTTTGGTTTACATTACTCTTCTATTTTTGTCTTCCCATCTTCATAACTGATCGGTACCTGATAATTTTACCTTGAAATACTTGGATTTATTGCAGAAGGTGTCTTTTACATGATGTAGCTCCCTTTTCA
This sequence comes from Ailurus styani, assembly GCA_002007465.1. Lineage (NCBI taxonomy): Eukaryota > Metazoa > Chordata > Mammalia > Carnivora > Ailuridae > Ailurus > Ailurus styani. The sequence goes on from LNAC01000121.1 coordinate 3,659,938, forward strand.
ACAATGTTTCCATAGTGCATAGACTAGAAGATGGGAAGAGGTGAACCTCCCCAAGCACAGTTACTTTACTTGCACCCAATTATCTCTTCAGACTGAAGTGGGAAGCTCAGTGGAAAGACAGATAGAAGGAAAAGCAATGCAACCTGGAGAGTTTCATTTTTAGAAATGTGTGACCTTCACTGCACTTAATGTAGGAGCTTGGGGCTTAGTCTCCAAGGGAGCTCTTCTTGCGTGTTGAGTGTTGGCATCTACAATCTCTCCCTCCTTTCCTCCTCCCCGGATGCTTCCTGTCTTTATGTAATTACAGACAGGCCATGTCTCCCTTATTCTCACCATCCCCCACCACGGCAGGCAGGCAGACAGACAGACCTTCTCTCAGCCCCGTTTATTTTTATAGCTGCCACATTCTCTTCCCTTCCTACTTGTTTACATTAAAGTGGAAAACAAGACACCTTTTGCAGAATGGGTGTTTTAAAGAAAAAAATGGTACAAAAGTATTATTGTAGAATTTTGAAAACATAGTTCATAAAAAGAGACTATAAGAATCTCTCAGGATCTTAGAAATAAATGGTGCTAATGTTTTGCCACTTGTCTTTCTAGTCCTATATGCACACAATGTATAGAAATGAAACACTGTATACTCTTTAATGATCTGCTTTTTTATTCCTTAATATTTAGTGAAAATACTTCCATATCTTCACATATTCTTTCTTAATACCATTCTTAGTAAGAATTTATTTTTAAATAATTTCTACACCCCACGTGGGGCTCGAACTCACAACCTCGAGATCAAGAGTCACATGCTCCACTGACTGAGCCAGGCAGGCAGGCACCCTCTTAAATATCATTTTTTAAATGGTTTTATTTATGGATGAGAATATACTTTTAAATAATCCCTATGGTTGGATATTTAGGTTTTTTACAGGCTTTTTTTTTCAATTATGAAGAGTACTTCAAAGACGTACATTCTTTTAAATGTATCTAAATATGTGGGAGTCTAATTCTTTCCTTAAGATAAATTTCCAGAATTTGTGGGTCAGAGGTCATATAATCTTAAATATGTTAGTACAGAGGTTGTCGTATTGCTCCAGGAAACTTGTAATAATATACACACATGTCTGCCAGCCCAGAGCCAACTTCCTTGCTCCCTTCCCAACATGGGATGCCAGGTGGTTCTGGGTGGTTAAATTCACCATCTTCCTCCGGGCGTTCTTTCCTCAGCTCCCCTGGTACTTGAACTTTGTTAAGTATGCCTTTCTTCTGAAAATTTGAGCTCCTGGAATGGTGTCCCGGAGGTGAAGACATTCTCCTCACTGCCCTAGTCTTGCATTGTCACAGGCTTCCTTGTTATCCTCACCCGAATGGCCTGCTAAGCCCTAATTCATTAGATGCAGAGAACTTTCTTTCTTTCTTAAGTGGTTTCACTTCCTGTGCTTCTATTTTTCTTTTTCTTAAATGGAGAGGCACTGCCATCCTTCGTATACCTGAAAGCCTGGGACTTTTTTTTTTTTTTTTTAAAGATTTTTATTTATTTATTTCACAGTGGGAGAGAGATCACAAGGAGGCAGAGAGGCAGGCAGAGAGAGAGGGGGGGGGAAGCAGGCTCCCCGCTGAGCAGAGAGCCCGATGCGGGCCTCGATCCCAGGACCCTGAGATCATGACCTGAGCCGAAAGCAGAGGCTTTAACCCACTGAGCCACCCAGGCGCCCGGGACTTTTTTTGACTTTTCTTCTTCTTTGCCCTTCTGGTAATTCAAGTCGTGGTAACCTCACTTGGACTATTCAGTGCTCCTTGTATCCATCTCTTCCTTTCTAATTTCATTGCTACCTCACTAATTCTGGCTTGCAGATGTCCATCCTGGGTAACTGTAATTAGCCTCACATTCGCTTCTTTTCTTCTAGGTTCCCTCTCTGTGAATCCATTTTTCACGTGAAACTCACTACAGCACACTTCTGATCATGTTACTCCTTGGCTCAAAAAAAGTCGGTGGTCCACATTGCTTGTTCTTTTGAACTTAGTTTGATTTTAAAAATCCTCTACAATCTAGCTGCAGTCCATTTAAAAAATTCAGTGATACTGCAGCTGTGATCAAAAATCATCCAGCCAGAGAAACAACTCATAGTTTTGTCTGTGTCCTGTTCTTTATGCCTTGAGGGCTTTGCATGTTCTCTCTTCTGCAAATGCCCTAATGGTGTCTACATGCCTCAAATAAATCAATTCAAATGCAGCTTATTCCTTGTGTCCTCTTCTGATTCCCTCCTCACCCCCATCAAAAGGAAATATTTTTCCTCTGCATTTATGAATATATCCATACTTAAGGTATTAATTTTGTCCATCTCTTACTTATGTACTTGTTTTATCCTCTCCCCACCTCCACCTTCCCTCTATGATACCTTTTTGAAAGCATCATCTGAATCTCTTTTGGGACCACCATAGTAGATGCTCAGTAAAATACTATCTGGTGGTTAGTAAATGCCACTTTCTATTTCTTTTTCCCCCCACAAAAGAGATGAACAAATAATTTTCATTAAAAGAGTAGGAAACATAAAACTTTTTTCTTTAAAGATTTTATTTATTTGACAGAGAGAGAGAGAGAGATCACAAGTAGGCAGAGAGGCAGGCAGAGGGAGAGGGACAATCAGGCTCCCTGCTGAGCAGAGAGCCGGATGCGGGCTGGATCTCAGGACCCTGAGATCATGACCTGAGCCGAAGGCAGAGGCTTAACCCACTGAGCCACGCAGGCACCCCGGAACGTAAAACTTTAAGTGGTGACTATAACATAGAGTAGATATATTTCCAATTCTTAGTATGTCTGTTTATTGGACAAGAAGTTTTTTTTTTTTTTTTTTTTTTAAAGATTTTATTTATTCATTTGACACAGAGAGAGAGATCACAAGTCGGCAGAGAGGCAGGCAGAGAGAGAGGAGAGAGAAGGAAGCAGGCTCCCTGCTGAGCAGAGAGCCCGATGTGGGCCTCGATCCCAGGACCCTGGGATCATGACCTGAGCCGAAGGCAGTGGCTTTAACCCACTGAGCCACCCAGGCGCCCTGGACAAGAAGTTTTATAAAACAACTCAAACTAATTTGTTCATGCACAACTGTTAATTTTTGCTTTATATTTGCTCAGTTTTATTAGCTCCCAGTGCTTAAAAGTAGGTTATGAGGGATATTGATTGTCCCATGGTGAGGGCTGCAGTGAAGGCAGGCTTCTCACACCATGCACATTGGCATTCATTAAACAATCATTATGAGCAAGCAGGCTCAAAAACAGTTCATACAGCCTGTTTCATAAGCTTGGTAAGCTACAGCTCTCTGTCCTTCTGAAGGACATGAGGGTTTTAGTTGGAGTAAATGCAGCCATATCCCAGAGCCGTACAGTGTAGTGGGATGGCTACCGTGTACCTGAACCATGACCAGTCTGAGCTGGGATGTGCGATTTCAAAATTTCAGAATTTTGATTTTCAAAATCTCAAAAAGCTATTTTGAAATTTTCAAAAAGGCTTTCAGATTTTTTCAGATTTCAAAAAGGCTAGTAAGAAAAAGAGTGTAAAGTATCAACAGTTTAAAAAATATTGATATACCAGGTGGCATATGTCAAAAATGATAATATTTTACATAAACATGGGGTAAAGAACACGTATTACTAAAATTTTACCTCCTTTTTTAACATGGCTACTAGAAAGCTAAAAATACAAAATTTTTATGTTACATAGCTTGCATTATTCTATAAAGCAGTGCTGTTTTAGAGAGAGGATTTAGGTAGACTCACAGTCAGTATCAGGCAAGGAGGACCATCCTAGCCGATGCTTGAACACAGGGTCTTAAGGGATTGAGTTTCCTGAATATGCCAGATTTTTATTCTTTTAGTCCACGGTGGGACCTGTCTGTAAAATATTGTGGCTGATCCACATTTATTGAATAACACTGAAACTCACCAGTGGGAGAGTGTTTCTAACCTTCTAATTATGCCAATTACTAAGCGCAGTAAAAGCACATTTCTCATGGTCATTAAATTAATTGGCAAAGTCTCTGGTGTTAATGGTGACAACGATAACATACCTTGGTAAAGGCCACCTCAGGGTTTAGCCTTTCTAATTAAATTACAACTTACCTGGTCTGGAGTTCGTTATCCTAGGTTGGGATGACATAAGCCCCTCAAGTGGTTTGCGTGCTGGAGTACATGTGTTCCCCCGTGGCTAGCCTTCCCAGGGGTTAAGCAACCTGCCTCTCCTTTCCCATCTTGCCTCTCAGGATCCCCCTCCACCACTTTACGAAGGAAAGACACACCACTCACCCTCTCCAGATCTTACTGTGCTTCATTACTGCATTATTGCAAACAAGGGGACAATATTAGAATGCAAAGTAGAGAACATTCCCTTAACAATTATTAAGATGGTTAGTGCTTTATTGCATCCGGGGGCATGGCTTGGTGCCTGCCATGCATCCACCTATCCAACCATCCATCCATTCCCCTCAGAGTGAGAATTCTTTTTTTTTTTTTTTTTTTTTAAA